>KN483111.1:20080-37214 GCA_000787095.1 Periophthalmodon schlosseri | reverse complement strand
CATTCCTGGTGGGCCTACAGGCAGTGGCCATGTGAACAGGGCTCATCCATGGTTCGCAGATTCTCAATAGTGCCACTCCACAGACAGACCTGTCACTCCTTCTGCCCCCCACCCCACTCTGTGACCCCCAACAACATCCTGGTCCGTTCCCACCGCGGCCCAGAGGAAGAGGGAGGGGGTGGGCTGTGATTACCTGAGGGTCAAACAGGATGTGGGCAACAAAGGGGGACTTCTTCGAACCCACTTCATTCCAATCCGCAATCTGTGCTTGAACAGTCAAGGAATTCAAACAGCGGCGCCAAACAAAGCACAGGTACAGAGGAGTGCATGCTGGTCCGAGTCAATTCACACGAGCTACAGACGGAGCCGCAGGGAGCAAAGGAAAGTATCGCACAACTGTGAGTGAGGCCGTGTTGTCAAAGGGTTGGTAGGCAGTAGAAGTATCATTTAGTCCTGTCTGGTTGTAATAAATTAGGTGATCCTCTTTATTTCCCACATTTGGCGCGACACGTCCAAACCACACTTGGTGAATGGCTGTGATAAAGTACAATATCAAATCTCTGTAGTTTCAGCGTTTTCTTCAGTAATAAACTTGTCCACAGAGACAGGTCTGATTCAATGTGTTTTAATGTCAGTCTGAGAAGTGACAGAGCAGGTGCTGCCTCTTCTGCTCCTTCATTTGTCACTAAACAGTAATGCTATATTGTGGGTGCACTCGGGCTCTGCGGGTGTGGGGAGGCTGTGTTGGGATAGTGGGTAGTGGGTGGGAGTAGACACAGCTCTGGAGAAGTCAGATTGACAGGGTGGCTTTGAAGCCTTCACTTTCCCTCTGTACTAAGTCCAAAACACATGAGCAGTCTCGCCTGGAAACGTGATGGAGTTATGTCGAGGAGCATGACAGAACTGCTGCATCAGTGGCCAGGCCAACGATCAAATACCACATCAGTCTGTGTGGGCCACAGCGGCCCCGTATGACACTCTATACCAGAAATAAAAATGAGCTAGGCTGTGTTGCCATTGCAACTGTTATAACATAATATATCACAAGTGAAAAAAGAAAAACTGTAAAAGTGGTTTTAGCCTGTGCCACATGCCTCTAGTGTTAATTGGTAACGGATCAACTGGATTACTTAATTTTATGATTCAATGAAAAGTGCAGTGAATGTCATATTTCTCCTTACTGGGAATAAAACAGCAAACCAGTCTTCAAAATCTATCAAGGAAAACACCATAAAGCCACCAATCACATGGAACGACCAGAGCAGGATCTGGATCTACAGTGGGAAATAAAAACTGCAGATTGGCTCGGTGCTAAGAGGCCCAGGAGGGCCGTTAGAGAAAGGAGGGAAAGGTAACTGTGTGTTTCACAGTATCTCTCATTAACAGGCCGGTCCTGGGTGAGAGTGACAGTGCAGCCAGGGAGCAGTAAAAGCCCGGGCGAACACAGTCACCGGGTTATACGTGTGCTACATACAGTATGTGTAGTATATGTGTATATATGTGTATATATGTGTATATATGTGTACGAGTGTGGGAGAGAGAGCGCACAGCATGCAGGCAGCGCTGCACTAATTTAAAATGTTCCCACCTTTACAGAGCTCTCTCACTCTGAGTACTTTGCCCTCATGGCCTTTCTCCTGCAGACAGGGAGGCTTGTTTTCTCACCCAGAGAGGGGTGAGCCAGCAGGCCTGTGCCCCACTGTGAGGGGAGCGCAGGGGGCTTGGCCAGCGCAGAGAGGCCCCTCTTTCTCATATAGAGCTTTGGTGCACCCACAGTAAACCCAGAGCAGGTCGGAGACGAGCTGTCAGTCTGAGCTCAGCCTCTGCGGGCTTCATTATCCATATCACTGCAGAACATTCATTAGGGCCACATTCAGCTCACTGCAGCTATGACATTTATGACTGCAAATGTACGCTATGTAAACATCCCTCTCATTACAAATACAATACAATCCTGTACTTTGCCACTACTAATTCTACAAAGGTTAATCATTAATAAATTCATGACACTATGTCAAACCTTAAATGACTGCACTGTTGTCTTCTGAATTATTCATTGCAGTATCAACAAATTGTCACTATTTAAGCCAGTGCAGAGAATTAACACTACAGACTGTAGACTGTATTTTGTGGATCTTTCCTGAATAGCCTGCGACACTGCTGTTGTCTCCCATGGATCTAATGAATGAAGAGTGGAGGAGCACTGATCCAGAAAAAGGTTGTGGCAGAAAAAAACACAGACGTCAGGGTGAAACTGATCCCTGTTGACCCCTTCGGCATGCCCTCTTTCTTTTTATGACTTTCCTCTGAATCGTCACTCACCAGCTCCATCAACACAGGCCGGCCTCCATTCACACACATACACACACACACACACACACACTCATTCTCACACACAGCAGGCTGCAGCCACTGATGCTACACTGTACTTACAAATATAGGAATGGAAATTAAGAAGAAAAATGTAATGTACGTAAGAACTAGAAGCATAAGCACAGTAATACAGACCTCTATAAGGCATTAATTCTGTCTTGCAATATGTCAAGCTAATGCCCAGACCAGAATTCACAATCAATCTTTATTTAAATATTTAAAGTCTCAGTCTCAGTATGGTAGAGAATCACTCTTAGATCTAAACTAAGAACTTCAGCCACCTTAAAAATGGTTTGGCCCTCTCCATATTTCAAAAAAAATATATAACGTAAAATAAACATTTATTTGTCAATGTTTGACGTCTAAAATAACAAGAAGTCATGTGTGACTTGTACTTGGCTGCCAGTGTTAAGACTTTCACAGAGAAACATTTGGCTACTGGCTGTGCACCTGTGTTCTGCCTCTGGGGGCTCCCTTTATGGCGCAGACTAATTTAGATGGACCATATGCATTTCTGCACATGCTTAAATACATAACTGCTGCTGGCTGCTGTATTTATAGCTGGACTCTGTTTAGCTCTATTTGAGATGTGGCACTGTAAATCATGGGAGAGGAAGCACAAATGTGTAGGCAATGCTGAATGCACTTAACACATGGATCCTGGCTTGTTTGAGGTATTAAGATCAATATCATGATAATGTCCTTTCCCTTTATGTCATTATTAGTGTTTTAGGGAACTTCTCTAGAGGTTTTTCTGCACCAGATCTCAGGATGCTACTTTAGCCATAACACACACACACACGTTTTGACTAAAATGAAAAGATTCTTGTTGCTGAGACAAAGCAGAGATGTGAGCACTAAGTTTTCACATAATTTCCTAAGTAGTCTGAGCTGTCAATTGTGTCTGTGAACAGCCTCATGACAGATGAAAAGAAATCAAAACACAGGACAGATGTTGGGTAAAACCACATTTAAGCATTGTCACAAACTGCCATTTTTCCAAATGATTGGGGCATATCTATTAAACAAAGTGCAGCTCCAATAGAATCTACACAGCCGACGCATAAGGAAATATTTAAGCAGCCAATTGGAGCCAATTAACTTTGATCAGTGCGTTTGGGATCCCAGTCACTCTGCTGTCTGGGCGAATATGAAGGTTTTCTTTCAGTTTTGGGGCCTGGCTTTGTAACACAGCAGAACATGGTGGTGAGTAATGAGACTTGGCAGAGCAGCCACACATCTCTTCACACTTAAGTATCAAACAAAACATTTCCTCTCCTGTGAGGTCAGCCGACAGGACACCAAGGGAAAGTGGTTGGACAGTGGGATCGGAAAAAAGGAAAAACAAGACAAGGGTAATAAATTCAAGTAACCACCTAAGCATTTTTCATAGGAGGCGTCTGAATTAAAATAACCTTGAGTTTTTTATTTTTGGTGTCTGCTTTTCTGCACGTACGTTGATAAGATGCAAGCACAGTATTGTAGGGATTACTAACCAAGGTACTGTATGCCATTCATTTTGGCAAGACCTCTAAACCTAACTATACTGCAAAAAGTAACTAAGTTGAATTAATATTTGTCCTAATTAAGTAGATTTAAATCAAGTCAAGTAAAATTATCTGCCAATGCGTGTGAGAGGATGCTGGGGAGAGTCATTGGTGGAGGGGAAGGCAATGGGATAATTTTGTATATACATGTATCTACAAATGTTTTTCATTTTTCCTTCTTACTTTTAAGATTTTACATTTAAGATTTTACTGGTTTTGCTATTCTTGTTAAAAAAAGAAAATCTACCAGTGACGTAAGCTGTTTTATTTTATTTTAAGTACATTCGATAAGTCCAATCTACTCTACTCTACTCTACTCTAATTCAAGTCACTTAAAAGAAGGGAAAATCAAAAAAAAGGAAAAAAATAGTATTCCCATGATGTTCACACACCTTTAGCCCCTTTGTCCCTAACCCTAGACCCTGGTGTAGGCGAATGCGGGCGAGAGGCGTGAGAGTTTTGGTGCTGTAGGTGGACAGTGACACCGAGCAGCTCAGCGGGGCACACAGACAGATGGGGCAGTCCTGGAAACACTAGAGCCTGACAAATTGCACTGTCTGTGATGGGAGTGGGGCAAGAGGGGCAAAGCATGATTCAAAGTGGCACGATATGCCCAAGATATTATACGGTCAAAAGTGTACGCAGATGTATAGGGGTGCGGTGAAGTCGTTTACGTACCTCTAAATCGTTGAAAAATAAGTGCGTGTCAGCCAAGTTAAAAATCATCTCCTCCATTCTCAAGCCGAGTGACACTGATGTTGGGGGATCCTGAAAAACAAAAGCAATCCAATTAAATCAAAAATAGGCAGGCATCACAAAAATAAATGAATTTCAGTATGTTAAAGGCGCCATATGCCTTTTCTGGTTAGTCACCTACTTGTGTCAGTGGAGATGGAATTGCTTGGCCTGGAATGTTCCACAGTATTCATTTTGTATATTATCTTTCTTCATGGACACAAGCACGTGAAGGTGGCTAGGTTTTATGCCATACTGTGCAAAAACCCAAGCAAAGCAATAACGTTTCCATGGGCACAAGCAAGTTGTGGCCTCTCAACCTTTAAATATGCACTGCAGTTCTGATAAGTTGCTAAATCAAAATACCTTGTAAATTCTTTAGTCTCACTCTTCACATAAAAGCGGACATTAGGCAGACTCTGTTTATAACTAGGGCCAAAATTGTCATTAGAAATACCAAAGACCTTAATCAAGTGCTGTAAAACTAAGACTAGGGTCACAACCTAACCATAAAAAGTATAGTCGCCATCCTTTTCAGCACATACAGTTATCATTACACCAAACTGATGTATTTTTAATCTTACTTGAAAATACTGTTGTAAATTAGGTCATGAATAAGAGCTGGCCCAGTTTGAATTTACTTTAAAATCATGATCTATGCTGGTAACTCAACACTGCAGAGGAGATATGGTTGCGCTGTCTGTAAGATAATACCTAGAGAGGAGTGAAGTAGACTGTAAATAGTTAATGAAGCAGTGACAATGGGTGCGATTTCTCCTTTAAAATATAATGAACGGGCAAAAATGTCCCCAGCCTAGTCAATCAATCAATACAATATACTGAAATATACCAGTGATGTGATCAAAGATACCATTGGGCCTTTTGGTTAGCACTAGCTTAGCATCTACTCCATTCATTTTTATGTAACAGCCCTCAAATATCTATTAAAGTTAGTCACTAAAGTAGGATCAAACCATAACTTACTTTTGTAACCAACTATCATCTGTATATACTATTTCCATTTTGAAATAAAATGTCATTTATATACATGCACTAGTTTTGCTTTTCAGTTTTGATCTTGGTTTAATCTTATTTTGTGCTACGTGGTGGTAAATACCATCTTTTTAATTGATCTAAAATCTCTAATCTACAGACAGCTGGTTGTGGAGGAGGGTCCTGCACCGCCTGAATGCTCCACGGCCTGGACCAGGGATTATGGCCCTAAAGCACCTGAGACCCACCTGAGCTCTTCCCTGATTAGCTGCCACTCTCAACAATGCTTATGTTTTCTGCAAAATGACAGAGGATAAACCACACAAGAAGAAAGCAATCTCCACTTTTAAAACAGCTTTCTCCTAACCTCCCAGTGCCAGAAAAAATAATTAGTCTCTCGTGGTCTAATCTCTGAACTCAAGTAAATGCTATAGTGATGAATTGCACAACGCTCAAAAAAGTATGCAGACGCTACAGAAAGTAAAAATGGTTTACAAATCTATTTTTTATGACATTATAACTTATCTCAACTTCATCATATAGTTATGATCTATTGTTGAAAGCAAAAATAATCTGTCTCCTGTGGTATAATCTCTGAAGTTAAGCAAATGCAATGTTTAAAGTAACGAGACATTTACACAACATCATATTGTAAACAGTTTAAACTTTATCAGATTTTTAAGATCTCTTGTGAACCAGATTTTACAGAGCAGCTTTATTGTTTTCAAGTCAGTTATTTCAAGTCAGAATTACTTTTGGGCCGGGAGATGGTTTTGGTGGGAAAAGCCTGTCTCTCTTGTGCTCCAATTAAACCTAAACAATCAGTCAGTGAGCGAGTTAAGAATACAAGCAGACCAGAAGTGCTGTCAGGGCTCTGCTACCACCTGTCCCAAAATGTCAGTACCATCCACGGGGGCGCCAACACCCCCCACAACCCCTTCACCCCCTCCCCTTACCAATAACACGCCGCCCCCACAGCCACTTAAAGCCAGTCGCCCCAAAAGCTCCACAGCTGGCCCTAACCGTCAGTTTTATAGGGGCGAGCTGCCTTGATGCCAATTAAAAGAGTTGATAAGAACGGCTATGTGTTAGGCCTGTGCGATCCAGGGAGGTCAGAAGGGGAGAGAAAGTGTGGACACCGAGATACACACCTATTTTTAGTCACGTTGGCGTTGAAAAAGGCGTTTTGTAATGTTTTTGTTTATCACTCTTAAGATAGACGTGCAGATGGGCAGATGGGGGAGTGCATAACATACAAGTAGTTTACAGATCAGTGTTTTTGATAGGCCACAGGAACATATAAAGTGTGCCTAGAGCAGATAGTGGCTATTGTAATATGGATTTAAAGGTTACTGGCTTTCATTGTGTTATGCTATAATAACAATCTGTGTTACGAAACATCGATAAAAGACATGCATTTGAGATAATATTTCTGTTGACTCACAGAACAGGCATCTAGATTTTTGGATTACATTTCAAAACATCTTACATTTTTAGATAGCAACAACCAATATGACATATACCAACAATCTCTTCTTATTCTAGATGATAAACAGATATAGAGGTAAGCTAATTATACATTTAAAATTCTACATAGCCATTCTAATATTTCACTCTACTTCATTTTAACTATGATTACAGAAGATTTCCCCTAAAAGCACAGCTGCTGTAGGGAGATGCAGACTGACAGACAGCAGATTGAGCATTTGTTCTGTCTTGACAATTCCCTTTTCAAAGCTGAAGCCAATATCACAAAAAAAAATCTGGGCTTGTTATAAAGTTAAAAAGTTCAGGTGGAGTGCAAAAGTTTATTCAGATTTTATTAAATCAATTATTATTTTTTGAGTTTGGTATACTAACTAATATTCATTCTTCCCAGAATTTCAGATTTAATTTAATGGGTTAAAACTGTACAGGAATGTAATTGTATCACTTGCTTTTCATTTGGCAGTACCCATGATAATATAGTATCTAATATAACCCAGGCAATGCCATTTTCCCCTTGAAAAGTGAAATAAAAATATTGTCCCGCAAGTGAAAGCTGAAAAAACTTAAAAATATGAACTTTAAGAATATAGTGATGTGTTTTTCTGGTCCAAAAGGAACAAAGTGAAAAGCTGGGGAGTGAGGGGGCTGCAGCGGCTGTCACATCCTATATGAGTTCTGATGGAGCGGGCCCTTATGGAGTCAGCAGTGCTTCCTGTTTGAGAGGAGCACACTAGAGACCCTGTGTGCATGTGTGTGTGCGCACGGCCTCCCTCTCTCTCTTTACCCAGCATGCAGCGCTGGAGAATAAAGTAAATAAACAGTGGAGGGTCGCGGGGCAGTCCTCTTTCACCCCAAAAACACAACACTGCCCCCATCAAACAACCCCTCATTCCAGAATAAAGGAGCGGAGCGCGGGCCCCAGACGCTAAGCCCTGGGACATATGAGGAGTGAGACTATCAGACTTCAAAACCACACACCTACACTGACAAAACAAATCAGGATTAAGAAGAAGAGATTCAAAACTACCAACGCTGTAATCCATCTTACTTCTTCAGATATATATCACATTATATTATCTGCACAATTTTGGAAAAAAGTGTTGCAATAGCTTTATAGATTATAATTACAATTTGTGTTTAAAAAGTAGGATTCTGTTCAGACATCCAGGTGTATTGACATATGAGAGAACAACTGACAAAATAGAAGGATACATTTCAGAACATGTTTTGTAGCAGTCTAAAAAGTAAAAACTGAAGTATTGCAGTTACTTTTTCTTCAAAGACTTGGTATTTAGTTTACAGATGACATTCTAATACCTAATGTCTTTGATAATTGCACCTACCCAAATAGCAGTTTTGGTTTGTGATACAGTGTGCAGCCTTAACATTTAGGGTGCCAAATATACTAATTTCACTTATAAATGCAGTTATTTGTTGAAGTTGCATCTCTTAGTAGCCCAAGCAGAGGTACCGGTATTTGAATTTTTTTGTACTGACTCTAGAAATGTTTTAAAATGCCTCCAACATGTGGGAGAACAGTGGAATGTGGAATCTCCCTAAATAATAATAGTAATAATAAAAAAACACGTGAAGCCTATAGAGCCTATGACCCCCGCAAAGCCATGAGAATAAGATATCGTCAGATTTCCCAAATTGTTTGTTTTTAGAGTTTAAATTTAGAGGAGCAATTTACATGAAATAACAAATACCCTGGAAAAGTAAACTCTTCGTCTTATGACCATACACTGTGAATGAGAAATGAAAAGCTACAATAATTACTAAGTACGCTTTCAAGGATTTGACCATACATTAGTACATATACACAAGCCGCGCATACTGTACACGATTTACTCAAAGCTATAAAAAGGGACCCTCACAATGCCTGTCTGAATTTTCCGAGTTGCACTGGGTTTACTCTGACTCCGGGCCGGATCTCCTGGGAGACCACCGTCTGAAAAGGATGGATTGAGGAGCACTTAATTAAACTAACAATGTGGCATTTCTGAAGGAGAAAGGAACACTTAGGATGTGTCAATAGACGTCCAGAGTGCAACTGTTGGGAGCCCCTAGAGCAGAGGCCCGGGCAGCAGACGTGCATAGCTCCAACAGCTGCAGAGAGCACTCACATACTCTCCAGGCCTCATCGGACCAATTAAAACCAGAAACAATTATGTGCATTGAGTTTTGTATTATGGATATGTGACACTGTGAAATCGATCTTGTGCTCTCAACTCACAATTCCATCTTTTGTAGTAATTGTTATTATATAAGTGTTGGATATAGGTCTTACACATTAAAGGTGCCCTATGCAACTTTTCTGGTTGGGGGTCAGCCACTTGCTTGTCACCATAGAGATCTAATTCCGTTGTGAGTCCGCTCACAGAACAAATGCATGTTTTTCAATGTATTTTTGTGCAGGTAGCAAACCAGAAAAGTTACATAGTGCGCCTTTACTCATAATGTGTAAAAAAAGAAAGTAAAAAAAAGAAAACTAGCTTAAATCTCTGAGACGTCATGATTGTGCCTAATAAGGCTAGAGATAGTGCCTGAGTCTTTTACTTTGGGGTTAAATGCTCTTTCGATTACACCATACAATTGTTAAATGTCAATATGTAATATTTTATAAATCTACTAAAACATGTTCTAATTTCTTAATGTCTTGCATTCATATCCAAAAAAACAACAATGTTTGGATGCAAACAGTGACCAGGAATAAAACTGGTCCAAAAATGGTCAAAAGAAGATACAGTTCTGTGTTTACAGTATATTTTCTCCGGGGCGCACGGCTATGCTTTGCTGTTCAGACACACAGCTACTGCCACAGTGTGACGTCACTCACCCGTCCAAATCGGTTGGCATAGGAACCCGTGAGCAAGGAATGGAAAACGATGATCGTCTCATCCAGGTCCCAGATGAAAACCCTCTGGACAGATGGACAGGGGCAGGGCATGACAGGAGCAGGAAAAAAACAACAAAAAAGTCAAAATCAATGGTGCACTCTGTTGGCCTGTTAGGTGATCCTCTGGTCAATAGACCAGGGCCATGTATTTGTGCGCCACAGGGACGAGGGATCCATTTGCTTGGCTTGGTCACTGCAACACTTCTCCTTCCATCACCCCGCCATATTTCCCCCCTTTGTCCTTTTACATTAGACTGATCAATAGTGACAAACTAATTAACTAGATATGTTAACACGGCATGATGTAAGTGCTATAATGGCTGCTATTACCCAGTCCAGATCATATCATATTAATGAAGAGGCCTTTGAATTAGCCACACTTATTTTGACATATTGCTGAAGTGTTTTATGGCGCGTGGTGCAATGGTATCTGTGTCAGCCAATCTCTTATGTCTTCAGTATATATTATTCACTTCAGGTAATCACACGTCCTATTGTTTATTTACAAGTCATAGGTGATCTCATATATTCCAGAGTTCCTTAATAATGCATTTATAGTTAGTATAGTAGGAATCAAATAAAAAAAACAAAAAAACAAATGTCCATTGGGTCAAATTAGAGATTCAATATACAATACCCAAGATTTTGTACTGTTTTCAAATGTACCAAAAAATGTAAGATCAGTTTTGGCTACTGGTCGTGCAGCTATTACAAAAATGTGATGTGTGTATATAACATAATAATAATAATATTCGACTATTTGTAAATGTGTATCATTCACCTCAGTTAACCAACCGTCTTATTGTTTATTTAATAGGACTTCTTTATTAGCCATAGGTGATCTCATATATTCCAGAGTGCCTTAATAATGCAGTTATAGTTAAGCAATCAAATATTTAAAGAACAACTGCCCATCAAGTGTGAACGCCATATCCTAAGTGGATTAGTGTCTATGGGCCTCAGACAGGGCTAGGCCGTCTGTCGCCACGGCAGCGGGCTCACCCTTACCTCAAGGTCGGAGTCGGGCGGCGGTGATGGGTTGTTGTTCCTCCTCCCTCGGCCACGTGACTTTCCATCCGAGGCCCGGCGCAATCGATCCGAATCTGAATCTTTAATGGGGGTTGATGGACTGTGGATGGTACTGTACTCTGCTGAAAGGAAGGAGGAAGCAGGTGAAAAAGACTGTATCAAAGATGAGCTATTATTTGCTTTTAGTGAAGGGAAAGCCAAGAGGGACGATTTGTCTTGGGAGAGGACAGGCCGCTTCCTGAGGCATTATCTAAGGCTACAGGTAAAAGATAGTAAACGTAATAAAGGCATTTGGTAATATTGATTTACTGTAGAGGTAACAAATGGATGTCAACTGGGTAGCAAATTAGTGTCAATCTCAATGTCTGTGAAGTTTTAAGGGACACTTCAGTCTGTTCAGAGGTAAACTGGTACATGAAAACAAAATGATTAGCAATATATCTTATCAACCAAATAATTCAGAATAATTACTACACATATAGACAAAAACTAACGCATTTCCCACAAGCATGCTCTGATTTCTTGTTAACAGACTGAAACTTTGTACATATTTTAGCTCTGACATGCGTGTTGTGACACTAAATACACGAAATAATTTCTCTATTCTCAACCACAGAAAGCACAGAAGTGCAAAATAAAGAATCAAAAAAATCAAACAAGACATTTCTTTCAAAATAAAGGCTTAGAAAATGCTCTATTTTGAATAAAAGTTCCAACACTAGCAGCCTGTATTCTTACCTGCAGGGTTCTCTGTGAGAGCCTGGCTGGTGATGGCGCTGGGGGGCTCCTGAAGGGTGTATGTGGTGGTCGTGGAGGGCGTACTGGGGCTGGTGTTATTACTGGCCATGTACGGCGAGGTGTACGGTGAGCTGTTGTAATACTGTGCATACTGACCCTGACCAAAGGCAGGGTAACCGGGGTAGTCCTGTGGAGACACAGACAGTATGGAGTTAAATACGGGTTATTAAACAGTGATTGACCAACTTTTTCTACTGAATAGCTTTTTGTGAAAATATTTTGATAACTGAAAATCAACTTTGACAGAGGACACAAAAAGGGGACTAAAAGATTTTGAAATTTGACTTTACCCAGTGCTTGTACTCCTTGGAAAATATTTATCGACTTCAGAGAGTCACCATGGCAATTACTAATTCAACACAAAATTTTAAGGGCTCAAAATGGTGCCTAAAATTGAAGCTGAAACCCATGAATACCTCGCCTAATCATTATTTGTTTAGTGTTGAATATATAAATAAACCTCTAAATTAAAGTGAAATTCTCGAGTACAGAGTGCCAACAGAAGAAGCATGCACACATCCACTGAAACCTGCACCACAGTTTGGAAATCTTTGTGTAAGAGTGAATTCAAGTCCATGAATGTAGTTAAAAAAAAAAAAAAAAAAGATATTTGCTGTACTGTGAAATGTGCCCTTTGCTAGTATTGCTACTTTACAGTGCAGATTCCCAAGCATAAATGCAAACATGTGGCGATTCTATCCACATCTGGACAGTGAGCTTTTTCTAGATCCCTTTCCCTGTGTGGCATTATACATGTGTTATAAGTTGAAGGAGGTACACTCTATAGATTACGCTGCAGACATGATGGCTGATTTATGTTTGGAAGTGTCACAGATGAATTGAAACATATTGACTATGTATGCCTCATAAAAACTTCCAGATTGGCCTTGAGTTCTGACATTTAATCTGATATAAAAATGGAAGAAATTGCTACCTGTTGCGTACTATTGAAGCCAGTCGAGTTCGTCAAGGAGTTGTTTCCAGCGTAGAGTCCTGCAGTTGTTGTAAAACTACCACCTTCGAAAAATGAAAGAAAACTGAGTTACTCCAATGTAAAAACAACATTGTAATAGATCTCAATTGGGACATTGTCAGTGGTCAAAAAGTTAGTCTTTTTGTCAAACAACTATTTAGCGGAAGCCTGGGGACATTTTTCCCCACAATGCCCTTATCTCTCCTCTCTTCCTTTCTTATCAGTGATTGGATCAAGCCTGATGAATGACACAGGGCGAGTGGTGAACGGTGAGGAGGGGTGGGGGGTGCTCCCAAAGCCACCCAAGGGCGCTGCACAATGTGAGCAGCACAAGAGGCTGTTGTGTGGGAGCTAGCCAAGGGTGGCACGGGGCGGGGAGCAGGAGAGGGCAGTGAATGAGTGTGGGTGTCTATAGAAGAGGAGGGAGGGGTGAGGAAAAGCACTGGGGCGGGATTACCAATGACAGCCAGGGCCAATAAATATGTATGGTGTACTATTCAGTGGCTAAGAGCATTGTCTTCCAGGGTAATTAAATCATTGAAGGAAGCTGATAGTATCTAATGGGCTAATAATATACATGATTACAGAAGGAAAGAAATAGGCCTGAGGCTACCGTGCACTGATTCAGAAAATAAACAAATAGTAAAGATTAGCTCATTCTTGACTGGTCTGATTGTGGAAACATTTCTCCCCAGGTAAGTACTACAATTGTCATGCCACATTAAAATCTCATTTGCTCTTTCCTAAAATTACTAAAAATGAGCCGAACTATTAACTGTGATGTGAAATAGATGGTGTTTTTATTGGCTAAATGTTTATATCACAAAGTGGTTAAAATTGTATGATTTTGATGTATAGCTCTAACATAATTTTGTATAATTATAATAATTTTTGCATTTCACATAGCTACAAAAACAAAACTAATGTATTCTATCAGTATTTTTGTATCAACTATTGCCCTGTCTACACAAAATATGAAAAAACAACAACATGGATTGGAGTGCATACGAACAGGCCACCTCACCATATATAACCGTTTCTTGACACAACAACAGGTCTCCCATGGCTGCAGTGAAAACGCACAGGGAGATGAATTTACTGTTCCTAAATGGGGGCGTAATTACACCTTTGTTCTCAGGGACAAACACAGGGAGACCCTTTCATCCTCTGGTCACTGGCCCCATCGGGAGGCCCCCCCCACACCGTAACAAACATGAAGCAGCTTTTCAGGGGGAGGGGGTCCAGCGATGGGGCGAAGAGGGCAACAAGGACAAGAAAACATGGTTCATTGTGAAGAAGTGAGTGAAAAGTACTATTTTCTGCTCGTCTTTTGGATTGCGCCTTGAGCAGGTTACTTCCATCAAGGCCCTTTATTGTTGGATTTGTCTTTTCACAGGCTGCAGGGGGAATTTGAGTGTTCCCCGCAGAAAGTTCACCGTGGAGTGAAAGTCTGACAGAACAATAAGTCAGAACCGAGGAGGAGTATGAAGTGGAAGGACAACAAATTAGCCTAATGCACAGTTCAAACAGTCATAAAAGCTCTCACTGTCAGAGTCTGAGGGTTGGTCTGTGGAAAACGCGCCACCACATAAAAGACCCCCCCTTCCCGCCCGGTGAGAATGGGCCCATGCTGTTGCGAGTGGTGGTGCTGGTTAAAGTTTGGGGGAGAGAGAAAGATGGTTGTGGTTCCCCCGGGGGGCATGTTTGGGCTCCCCCACCCCCCCGCGCTCCCTCCCTCACTGCTGCAGTTAGTCCACTCACTCAAGAGCAGACATCACCTCCTCACCCCTCCTCCCCTCCTGCCTTCTGGCCCCACAATTGGAAGTCCATTTGCTTTGCTTGATCAGTCGCCTTTGCCATGGGCTATGTCTATCATCAGTGCACAATATTTGTAGCAGAAGTTTGTATGCTCCACTTGGGAATAGGCTATCAAGTCCAGATGGGGCGCACTCTTTTTTTGAAAGGTAACCGTCGCTAGGGCTTCTTGCGTCGCCACTGGGGTAGAATGCAGGAATCCGATTATACAGCTAATCAGCATCTGTTTGCCCTCACTAATTCTCTGTTAAAACTTTCTATTGTTATCTTCTTTATTTGTCACTTAGGAGTGCAAAACGAATCCTCACTAAATCACTAATTAACGCGTGTACCCTTTTATTGTGTCTTTAAAGACTTACACAGAGCCCCATAGCATCGCAGATAAAAGAAATGAATGGGGAACATTAATTTAATTGTCCTCAGTCTTGACAGCTGGCTACGGGCTGGTGGCAAAGACGCTGGAGGGGGGTATCGAATGAAAAAAAAAAGTCCTTCTTAGTCGGGACACCCAGGCACAGGGCAGCACGCCAGAGTTGGATCAATAGGCCAGGCAGAATAATGGCCATGGTGTGGATGAGGGCCAGAGCTTGAGAATCTAAATAGTGGTCAATCTGTCATCTAACTGGCCTGTCAATTACAAACGCACTTAACGCTACGAGGGGCATCTGATAGCTGGAGATAGCAGGAAGACAGTCCCGGACAAAGGGAAGCAACTGTAATACTTAAAGATGAATGGGCACATAACACTGTCATCAAGAGTTAAACCACTATAGCAGCTTTGCACATGTCCTCTCACTTGCTTTCATTTTTTTCCTGCACGCTCCGACACTTTCATTGTATATACATCTAAGAGGCATGGAAAAAAACACTCTTCCTGTCCGCCACATCTGCTGCTGCTTCACCGGCATTATTTACTGTCTTTCAACATGTGGAGACGCTTCTACTGTCACACATATTTCAATACAGAGGCAGCGATGCTAGCAGTTGCGCAGCTAAACGCCCCTGTAGGACGCAGGTGCCGATACGCTAGGCAGATCCCATGCAGCGACCACTACAAAGGGTAGCAGTAATAGAGACACAAGGCTGCAGCACGTCTGATCCACATTTATTGCGACTATAACTGCACCGCGAGAGTAAAAAGGAAGGCGGCAACAACTCATCTTTATTGGTTCCAAGGCCATAAATGCGAAGCAGTCGCAGCTCTTAAAACAAATACAAATATGATCATAGGGAGAGGGAAAACAAAGTCAGTAGGGGAGTGGATGACATGGTGGGTGCCTCTTAAGTGTTATGGGCTATTTTTCCATCTGTGTTGATTTTTAGAAGAAAAAGGGGCTACCCGTTTGCAAGGATGAGTGCGAGACCGAGTCTTGCACAATTAGGAGGAATTGATTTCAGACTGTAAGGTAAAAATGTTGGAACGTTAAAAGATGAAGAAGGTTTTTTGTTCTTGCGTAGCTACCCACTTAGTTAACCCCAAGCCTGGATAAATTAAAGTGTGTGCACCCAGTGAAAAGCCATATGCAAGTTAACAGGATTAGCTGTGATTATGCAAGTAGCTTTATTATTTACCTAATTTTAATATTTACCATTTGTCATTCCAACTTGCATAATATACTTAATGCTTATGAATGTAATTATAGCAACACAAAAATGAGGAGAGAAGGAGATCTTTCTGAAATACTATAGAAGGCCCATTGAATTTGACTTGCGGCTACTCTGAAGATCCCATCATTATAGCCAGTGTGTGTATGCATCAAGCTGCGTTCTGACCTGACCCCACAGGTTAAAGTGTGAAAAAGTATGAATAGTTTAGGACCAGGAAGCGCTCACCCTGCATCTGGTAGCTGTAGGGGGCCTGTCCGGTCTGAGGCGTGGTGAAGCCGGAGCTGTAGCTGAGGAATCCGGTCTGTCCCGGAGACTGGGACTGGCTCAGACCCCCCTCAGTCTTTATGCCTGCCCACAATGGACCTAAATCAGTTAGTGACACCAGATCGGTTTGATGCATGGACAACAGTCAACACACAGGTTTAAATTACACTGGACACAGCAGAGTGACACAGATGGGCTAAGTCTGTTAGGAGAACACACTAATCGCAATGGACCTCGCTCATTATCTGATTACACCATTTCTACTACCAGCAGTTGTTTGGAAATATTATCTGGCGTATTACGCCGCACTGCTAAGCGTTTTGCTGCAGATCTATAGTTTTAATGACATAACAGGGTCACAGCATTTTTCTTCAATATTACATTTTTATAGGACTAATCCTTCACTGCTACATTATTTTATTTTAAGGTTTCAGATTTATGTTATAATATGAACTAGTTTATGCTACTAATGCAATGATAGATATTTTGAAAGTAAACATTACACAACTGAAAATGTTGGACCATAAATGCACTTTGCACCAAAAACGTCCACACACACACACACACACACACACACACACACACACACACACACATATATATATATAATTT
>KN483110.1:5974-18929 GCA_000787095.1 Periophthalmodon schlosseri | reverse complement strand
TAATAATAATAATAATAATAAACAGGTCAATTTTGAGTCATGATTTGAGGAGGAGAAGAAGAAAGTCGATGATGTGGAGGTCAGATGGGAGTGAGCTCCAGAAGCTCTGGAGGCTGAAGGCTCTGGCCCCCCATGGTGGAGAGAGGAGGAGGAGAAGCAGAGGGGAGAGAGAGCTGGACAGAGGAGGAGGAGGAGGAGAGAGAAGAGGGAACAGAGAGTG
Source organism: Periophthalmodon schlosseri (assembly GCA_000787095.1). Classification (NCBI taxonomy): domain Eukaryota; kingdom Metazoa; phylum Chordata; class Actinopteri; order Gobiiformes; family Gobiidae; genus Periophthalmodon; species Periophthalmodon schlosseri. The sequence goes on along the minus strand of KN483110.1, from coordinate 18,709 downwards.
GGGAGAGGAGGAGGAGGAGGAGGAGAGAGAAGAGGGAACAGAGAGCTGGAGAGAGGAGGAGAGAGGAGAGGGAACAGAGAGCTGGAGAGAGGAGGAGGAGAGGAGGAGAGAGGAGGAGAGGGAACAGAGAGCTGGAGAGAGGAGGTAAAGAAGAAAGAGTAGGAGGAGGACAGAGAGGAGCAGACGGAACAGAGAGCTGGAGAGAGGAGGAGAGGAGGAGAGAGAGGAGCAGAGGGGACAGAGAGCTGGAGAGAGGAGGAGGAGAAGGAAGAGTAGGAGGAGGACAGAGAGGAGCAGACGGGACAGAGAGCTGGAGCGAGTAGGAGGAGAGAGAGGAGCAGAGAGTGGCAATGTGGAGGAGATGGGCGAGGTTTTGTGGAGCGAGGTTATGAATAATTTTGAATGTTGTGAGGAGGATTTTGAAGTTGATTCTTTGTTTTATGGAGGAGCAGGTGGAGCTGTGGGAGGAGGGAGGAGGTGTTCGAACGGTGGGGTCCTGGTGATGATCTGAGCTGCAGATAGACTCCCAAAACGTTTTTTCCTGGTTGAATTTCTGATTGTGCTAGCTGATCTGGCTAGCTAACAAAGACCTAGCTAACAAAGACGTAGCTAACAAAGCTCCATTAAAGTCCACAACCTCCCATCGCTACAGTTTGCTGAACTCACGGCGCCTCTAACTCCGGCAGAACTGCGCGGCCTTATTGACTCGGCCGTTTGCAGTTCCCTTTATGGCACGAGCGGAGATACAGATACGTGGGAATAGGGAAGGAGTCCAGAGTGTTCCTGGGATGATCCGAGCTGGAAATAGACTTCAAATACGTTTTTCTCCTGGTTGAGTTGTTATAATGTAGCGGTAGAACTCTTCAAAATGAGAATTTATCTGGAAAAGTCAGTTGTAAAAATGTGTTTCTGATCTGTTCTGATGTCGTTTCCTCGTCACAAACAGACCTGAGTTCTTCTCTCAAACTGAAAACACTGTGTTCCACCTTGTGATGTCATCATGTGGTAATACAGAAAGTGCTCCACTGTGTTTTTCCACAGACACCTCCACACACCTTCACTAGAATCATTTGGATCATTTCAGCCAGTCTTTACTGAACTAAAGGTAAAAGGAGCTGTTAACTTGAAAACTACCGCTTCATGACATCACAAGGTGGAACAGAGCGTTTTGATCTTCGTGGATGTAGCCAGACTAATAATAAAGTGTTACTCAAACACGTGTGAATGAAACAAAACACAACTCCAGGTCTGTTTTTGAGGAGGAAACAGCGTTAGAACATGGCTTAAACCTCACAAGAGTCAGTTTTGCGTAATATAGCACCTTTAACGCCTTTGACCTTTAGTCTGTTTCATTGTTCATTCATTGTTCATTGTTGCGCTAAATCTCTTACTGTACCTGGCTGCTATTACTTATGTAAGCCTTCAGTCACACCGGATATTGTCATGTAATCTGGCACGTCTCACACACACACACACACACACACACACACAAAAGGGTATTTGCCTCAACAGTGAATAATCAGGTGGATGAGTCTGGCCTGGTTCCAGACAATGAGGCTTTGAAATCTCGTCCGAGCGCAGTAAGCCTCGTCTTTCAAGCAAAATTGCGTGTTCAGTTTAATATAGAAAGAGATGAAATCAAAAGGGGAGTTCACTGATGGAACTGGGGGGATTTTGTGCTCTGTTTTATTTTTAGAAACTTAAAGGGACGATGTTACGTTATTTTCTGATCCTATTTCTGATTCTAATGTTGTTTCCTCGTCACAAACAGACCTGGAGTTTCGTTTTGTTTCATTCACGCATGTTTAACACGCAAACCCTGCAGATTTAGGCTGAGTTCTTCTCTCAAACTGAAAACACTCTGTTCCACCTTGTGATGTCATCATGTGGTAATACAGGAAGTGCTCCACTGTGTTTTTAAACTCCACACACCTTCACTAGAATCATTTGGACGATTTCAGCCTTGGAATTGCCAATCTCTCCTGAACTAAAGGTAAAAGGAGCTGTTAACTTGAAAACCACCACTTCATGACATCACAAGGTGGAGCGGAGCATTTTGAGCTTTGGAGATGTAGACAGACTAATAATAAAGAGTTACTCAAACATGTGTGAATGAAACAAAACACAACTCCAGGTCTGTTTTTGAGGAGGAACAGCGTTAGAACATGACTTAAAGCTACAAGAGTCAGTTTTGTGTGATATAGGAGCTTTAAATGTTGGAGCGTTTCTCGTCACACATGATGGTCCAGGGCGGATGGCAGTGGGCAGCAGAGGTGATAATCGGAGCATTATGTGCGGAGCCGTGTCCGTGGACCCTCCTCCTCTTGTTCTCGTGTCCGTGGACCCTCCCGTCTCAGCGGAGGCGGCTCAGACGGGAGCAGATGAGCCGAGAGGCCTGGGAACAGAATGTGTTCAACTGCCAGATAAAGCTGTTTAAATACGACGTAATATGAAACTCGGAACAACACCTGACAGAGCTGCGGTGAGGTTTAGTGCTTAAGCTGCTGCCCATATGCAAAACAGTTCCACGAGCTGCAGATTTCTGTTCGTGAACGCGATGGGCTGCGGTTATGAGACTCATGCAGCAAAGGGCGGCTCGCGTCATAAACATCTTCGGTTGAGCGGTCCGGGCCACTGACCCACAGGTCGGCGGTGCGATTATAGCTCCCGCGAATGAATTCTGTCGTTGTGTCCTTGGGCAAGACACTTAACCCACCTCGCCCCCAGTGTCTGCGTGCACTGGTGTGTGAAGTGCTGTATAAAAATATGATCATTTCCCAAAGAACAGTAAATCTAAATCTTTCCGATCAAACGCAGGGTGTGGGACTTTTTATTTCAGTTATTGATACTTTGCAACTGATGTCATCAACATTCCCTGGGGGTGTGATGCTAACTGTAGGCGCTGCTCTGTCTGAAGCTCTGTCTACCGCTTCATGACATCACAAGGGGGAACAGAGCATTTTGAGCTTTGGAGATGTAGACAGACTAATAATAAAGAGTTACTCAAACGTGTGTGAATGAAACAAAACACAACTCCAGGTCTGTTTTTGAGGAGGAAACAGCGTTAGAACATGACTTGAAGCTCATATGAGTCAATTTTGTTTAACGTAGGACCTTTAAAAATTCATTTCAAGCTAACAGTCAGTCTTTATCTTGTATGTGCAGCCGACACAGCCTCAGCCAATCCGCATCATCCCGACTCAGCCCGTGTCGCTGCCTAAGCCCGTGCCTTCGGTCCAGCCCGTCCCTCGCCCCGCTCTGCCCCCCCACACCCCTCACGCCTCCAGCCTGCCCACCTGCCCCGGCCGAGGAAAGATGTCCAAGTTCCTCAACCCGGAGGAGATGACATCACGGGACTACTACTTTGACTCCTACGCACACTTTGGTATCCACGAGGTATGTGCAGCTACAAAACCAACATCATGGTTTTTTTCAGACTATGGTTTAGTTTGTTTTGGACTGCCCCATAGCGCCTCAGAGTGGTCACGTGATGTTGCTGTGGCGTGTCCGGTCAGCTGATTTAGACAGGTTTTGGCGCTGTCTTCCTACCGGTGGAGGCAGGACGACAGCGCCATCTGCAGTTCTTCATGACAGTATCGCAGGTGTGTGAGAGTAAAAAGGCCCCTTGTTCCGGTTTAAAGTCCAGTGGGCACGTTTCTGTATTTCGATTGCCTCCTTAATCCAGCCATGATGTTTGTCGTCCTCTGTCCCAGTGATGTTTCCTCCGTCCCCCGTCCAGAATGTGGTTCTCTCTTTTACAATGCTCAGAAATGGCTGATTTGAGTTGCTCCTGTTCTGCTTTCTGCAGTGAGCAGCAAAACTGTCAGGTATGAAAATTGGTTTATATCTGTGTGATCCCTCAGTCGTCCAGGTCTGATCCATAGTAAAAGCAAAATATAAAATCTGTCACTGGACAAAAAGTTTTAGAGTGAAGACGTCTGGCTGCTCATCCAAGCCTCTTCTTCAGTTGTGGTCAGATCACTGCTGGACACTGCCTTATATCTGTCTGAAGGGAGGAGCTAACGACACTGAAACTGAAAACACCTATTGTTTACAGTTTCTGTTTGTAGGCTCTAGGTCTGTTGAGCTACACTAAGTGAGCACTGTGCCTGAGTCCTATTTAGCACAGTCATTCAAGCCACTAATGAGTGATTTCACACCTATTAGCATCCTGGCCTTAGCCTTATTGCTTTCTTTGTTTTGATTTGGGTCTTCACTCTAAAACTTTTTGTCCAGTTGACAGATTTTATATTTTGCTTTTACTCTAAACCTTGGTTTGAAAAAAGAATCTATTAAAATAAATGATCCGGAGACAAGATGAACCTCGTGGGACTGAAACACAATGTGTTTTCACAACTGAAGTGAGAATAGTATAATATTAAAATAATGAAACTAATTTTGAATGCAGTGTTTCTGAATTTATTTATTTAAGAAAAAGGAGAACAGTGAATATTAATGAACATTTAAACAAACGTGAATATGACAGATTATAGCATTTAGTTTATTTCCACCAGAGTTCTAGATCTGTGTAGAGTTCTAGTTCTGTATAGAGTTCTAGTCCTGTATATAGTTCTAGTTCTGTATATAGTTCTAATTCTGTGTAGAGTTCCGGAGACAAGATGAACCTCGTGGGACTGAAACACAATGTGTTTTCACAACTGAAGTGAGAATAGTATAATATTAAAATAATGAAACTAATTTTGAATGCAGTGTTTCTGAATTTATTTATTTAAGAAAAAGGAGAACAGTGAATATTAATGAACATTTAAACAAACGTGAATATGACAGATTATAGCATTTAGTTTATTTCCACCAGAGTTCTAGTTCTGTGTAGAGTTCTAGTTCTGTATAGAGTTCTAGTCCTGTATATAGTTCTAGTTCTGTATATAGTTCTAATTCTGTGTAGAGTTCTGTGTAGAGTTCTAATTCTGTATAGAGTTCTAGTTCTGCATAAAGTTCTAGTTCTGTGTAGAGTTATGTGTAGAGTTCTAGTTCTGTGTCGCGTTCTAGTTCTGTGTAGAGTTCTAGTTCTGTGTAGAGTTCTAGTCCTGTATATAGTTCTAGTTCTGTATATAGTTCTAGTTCTGTGTAGAGTTCTAGTTCTGTGTAGAGTTCTAGTCCGTATATAGTTTTCTGTGTAGAGTTCTAGTTCTGTGTAGAGTTCTAGTTCTGTGTAGAGTTCTAGTTCTGTGTAGAGTTCTAGTTCTGTGTAGAGTTCTAGTTCTGTGTAGAGTTCTAGTTCTGTGTAGAGTTCTAGTTCTGTGTAGAGTTCTAGTTCTGTATAAAGTTCTAGTTCTGTATAAAGTTCTAGTTCTGTATAAAGTTCTAGTTCTGTATAAAGTTCTAGTTCTGTATAAAGTTCTAGTTCTGTGTAGAGTTCTAGTTCTGTGTAGAGTTCTAGTTCTGTATAAAGTTCTAGTTCTGTATAAAGTTCTAGTTCTGTATAAAGTTCTACTGCATTTTTACCAAGATGCTTAAGTTAATAAAGTGAGTATTGCCCATGTCCAGGGTTTAAACATTTCCCTCACACATGACACATGTTTGAATTGTATCTGTGCCTCATCAGGGCGACAGTTTTTGTCCATTGATTCAAGGGTCTGCGGTTCAAATCCCGCCTTTGACATTAAATAGCGAAGTAGCAAAGGTCAGATCCACAGGTTGGTGGTCGGATCTCAGCTCCAACAGGACAATACTGTGTCCTTGAGCAAGACACTAACCCACCACAGCCCCAGTGTCTGTGTTCACTGTTGTGTGAATATTTGGTTGGTTCCTTGATGTAAAGTACAGTGACAGTGGTGGTAGAAAAGCAAACATTTACCATTAAAAATATACTTATTAATGCAAGGATGTTAGCATGGTAAATATGCTACCTCCAAAACCCCACCCTCCCCCAAAAAAGTCTAAACAGCTTAATTTTCTAGGTGTATTGATTTGCTTGTAATTGCGATTCCGAGCATGTGTCTGCAGCAACTTAAAACCAAAGCAAACACCACTTCATCTAATTGGTCTTTAGAAAGCGGCAAAAAATATGAAAACTTTTGATATGCCCCATAATGTGTAATGTTTATCTATTATACGACACATTCTCCATTATTTGTGAGTGGCCAGATAAAATATTCAAAAGTGTCATTTTCCTGCTGCATGAGTGGCACCGCGGCGAGCGTCTTCTGACAGGTAAGTCTCGGCTCTCGTGCGCCGACCTCGATAACCTCGTTCAACTCCGAGTGTTATGACAGAAACGGGCCAGTGTTTATTTAAAGGTTAGAATCAGCCGGTCCCATTAAAGGACGATCATCTCCGATGCTGATCCGAAAGAGCACTGAACCTGGAGGATCGGCCAAGTCCCTCAGCCAAGTCCCTCAGCCAAGTCCCTCAGCCAAAATAAGTGTAAGGAAAGGGACATCCGGAAATGTAACTGTAAGCTCCTCACTGGCTTTTAAAATGTATTCTCCTTATACAAGTTACAGTTTGATAACATTTTTTCACCTTTTTAAACCCCACACCTCCCACCTGTTTTCCCCGAGATCCCCTTTTAAACATCTAAACTTTGATATGAGGATCAGGGCTTTGAGAACACGTTTTTATACACCTTTTTTACACCTTCAAGGGTCAAAGCGCTTTACATCAAGGAACCACTCACCCATTCACTCACACATTCACACACCAGTGTACGCAGACACTGGGGGCGAGGCGGGTTAAGTGTCTTGCCCAAGGACACAACAACAACGATCATCTCTGGGCAATGTAGTCGCATGTTTCTTTATGTCGAGAGCGGGATTTGAACCGCCGACCTTCAGATCAGAGAAAAAACACTCTACCAATTGCGCGCGGGATTTGAACCGCCGACCTTCAGATCAGACAAAAAAACACTCTACCAATTGCGTTACTGTCGTCCCTACTACTGCACACTGTCACTAAAACAAGCTACATAACTACAAAAAGTAAGAAAATTGTAAGAAAACTTTATTTAATCACATGACAGTTAAAGAATTAAACGATATAGTGCAAGTGAAGTTCAAAATCACTGTTTATGTGTAATTACATCATGATAAACCAGTAAAGAGGCATCAAGAGGTGAGAAGGTGCTGTGATGTCTGCAGCTCTTTGAAACCTTTTACTAACACTGAATACATTTATTTTTATGTTAATAGGTTCTTTTCTAAGACCAAGGTTTAGTTTTCAGACCTGATTGAAAACAAACTAAACCTTGGTCTGGGAAAAAAAAAAAAAGGAAAATAAATTATCAAAAGACCAGATGAACCTCATTGGACCAACAGTAAATACAGCCATTGTGTCTTTTGGCAAGACACCACAGACTGTATAAAGAAGTGGACTGAGTGAGTGTGACGTCGCCCACAGCGTTTGGCTCCAGTCAAACGAAGCTCATCGAGGCCAGAGCAGTTATAGGGGCCAATTTGGAGCAGAGTTCCATATTTGGAATTCTGCGAGTATCATAGCAACCAAAGAGCCAATCCAGAGCCAGGCTGTTGAAGGTAACGCCCCTTCCTGGTTTAGCAGGGAGCGGATGCTTAGCAACGCTGTCAATTAAACCTGTTGCTAACGCTAGCGGGAGTGACCTCGGGGAAAGAAGGCGCCTGATTTGTCTGTTATTAATGTTCATATCTTGATTTACAGACACAATAGTGAAATAAAAATACTCATGTAGAGGGTTAATACGAACATTTAAGACCAGAGTCGATGGATCCAGAAGCGCGCCCATGCTCACTTTCTATTTGGAACGCGGCGGCTAGCAGGTTAGCTATGTCCATTTACATATACAGTCTATGCGAGACACGTTAGTCTTACACGTGACTGTGTAATTATATGACTGGTGGTGGTTATTACAAATACGTTGTTGTTCCTCACCCGTAAAACACACGATAATCCAGGTCTGTTGTAAACACCAGGGACAGTTTGCTTATGCCGTATTATTCTAACCTGATCTTCTTTGTTCAATATTCAGGAAATGCTAAAAGACGAGGTGCGGACACTGACCTACCGTAACTCCATGTACCACAACAAGCACATCTTCAAGGACAAAATAGTGCTGGACGTTGGCAGCGGCACCGGGATCCTGGCCATGTTTGCCGCCAAAGCTGGAGCCAAGCACGTGTATGGGGTGAGTCCAGCTCTTGTCTTTTATCATTTTTGGACCAACGGGGTTTTTTGGGGGTTTTTTTTGCAATATTTTATTTTTGCTTTTCAGTTTAGAACAAACAACACACAGGTGCTTGACGTTTGCGGTGTAACGTCTTTTTTCTGTCCTGTGGTGTGACTCATCTTTGTAGCAAAACACAAAAATGATTTTCAAAAACAAATCAATTCTACAACAATTGTAACCAGCCTTTTCACAAACATTACATCATAATTTGTTGAACGGTTCAATTTTCTCTAAATTTTCAAGCAGGAAAATAGGCTCTGTGCACAACAACGGCCGGCAACCTCACTGTTAGCGTCACTACTTCCTGTCCAGTTTTATCTCTATGAGGTCTTTGCTGAGTCACGCTAAAATTGATAAATATTTAAAGATCAGGCAGTGGACAGGAGCTGTGGGTGGGTTAGGGGTCAGGGGTCAGGGTCAGACAGTGGACAGGGAGCTGCGGGTGGATGTCACTGTTAAACATTACACAAATAAAATTAATACTTCCCCAGAGAACACTTCTATGTGTCTCAATGCTAACGCAAATGCTAATTTTGTGGCATAATAAATATTAAAACAACACAAACTGAAATATTCTACATATAAAATAATTAGGTAGTCTTTATTTTAATGAATTTGAATTTTAGTAGGTTTATTTTATGTTTTCCAATTTTAATAAAAGTGACTGCTAGCTTTGAGACACAGTGAGCGAGCTAGCGTGCTAATGTGCACAGAGCCTATCCAGGATCAAGAGGTAGCAATGTTTGTGATTTTGGACAAGATTTCCCAAAACTCAAACCAGAAACCGTTTACTTTGCAGTTTGACAAGCTTCCACTGACACACGTACCACCAGCACACGTACGTTTAAAGTGTGGGGGTAACGCAGAGGAACCGGTCGGATGAATGTAATTGGTCTCATGTCTGACGTTTAGCGTGCGGGATACGGTGGAGCGCTCTGGTTCCAGTCGGACTGAACCTGCCGCAGTCTGGTAGTGATTAGCCGGGGCATGTCTCTGGAGGCTAGTTGACGTTATGTGTTTATAAGTGTGTGGCCCTCTGTCAGTGTTAGTTTAGCTTCACTGTGACGTGGGCCGCACGCTGCTTTCTCTGCCTTTAGGTGGAAAGACGGTATACGGTGGCCACTTAAGATTGTTTACATTTATTTATTTTAGTTTAGTTTTGCTGCAAACAAATATTGTGAATGTATAGGCCTACTGCACTTTATCGTTTTGTCGTTTTGAGTTTAAAGGTCCTATATTACGGAAAATCAACTCTTGTGAGATTTAGGTCCTGTTCTAATGCTGTTTCCTCCTCAAAAACAGACCTGGAGTTGTGTTTTGTTTCACTCACACATGTTTGAGTAACACTTTATTATTAGTCTGTCTACATCTCCAAAGCTCAAAATGCTCTGTTCCACCTTGTGATGTCATGAAGCGGTTAGTTTTCAATTAGGCGCTACAAAATGCTCTGTTCCACCTTGTGATGTCATGAAGCGGTTAGTTTTCAAGTTAGCAGCTACCTTTTTACCGTTTGTTCAGTAGAGATTGGCAATTCCAGAGCTGAAATCATCCAAATGATTCTAGTGAAGGTGTGTGGAGTTTAAAAACACAGCGGAGCTCTTCCTGTTTTACCACATGATGACATCACAAGGTGGAACAGAGTGTTTTCTGTTTGAGAGAAGAGGTCAGCTTAAATATGCAGGACTTGTGTGTCAAACATGTGTGAATGAAACAAAACACAGCTCCAGGTCTGTTTGAGATGAGGAAACAACATTAGAACGTAGATCAGAAAATAGCGTAATAATAACTTGGGCCCTTTAAATTCAATCAGTGGCGGCGGTTATAAGCTCACGAAAATCTGATTAATATGTGATTTCTAGACATTTAAAATAGACGTGCATAATCAGAGGGATCATGATCAGAAAGAAATTAGATGATTTTGCTGTTTACATTTCGTTTGAATAATGTTTTACCTCCAAAAATCTGAGTATAATCCGATTTTGAGTGTTTATGTAACGGCAGCTCTCGATTTAAAGACGTGTTTCAAGGTATAATTTCGCTATTTCATTTGTAATGTCAAAATATATGGTACCGAAAATGATCTACCAAATAAAACCAAATAGTCCTATTCCATAAACAGACAAAGTTTTAGCTAACAACAAAAAGTATATGAAGAGTTAAAGCGAAACCAAAACTCCAAACTGTTTCTTTTTGTTTCCATCTTCTAGAAATATTAGCAATGACAATAATGTGAAGTGGATTTTATCAAGAAATGGAGTAATATTTTGTTAGCATTAAAATACATTTGGCTTTTGGAAATACTGTTACTGTTCTAAGCGTAAACTGCAAGCCTCTGATGACTTTTGCAAATGAACTGTTCTTATATTGAAAACAACCAGAAATATAGTGAAATTTAAAAGTCCTATATTACGCAAAACTGACTCTTGTAGCTTTAAGTCATGTTCTAATGCTGTTTCCTCCTCAAAAACAGACCTGGAGTTATGTTTTGTTTCATTCCCACATGTTTGAGTAACACTTTATTATTAGTCTGTCTACATCTCCAAAGCTCAAAACGCTCTGTTCCACCTTGTGATGTCATGAAGCGGTAGTTTTCAAGTTAACAGCTCCTTTTACCTTTAGTTCAGTAGAGATTGGCAATGCTGAAAATTAAGATGAAATTATGATTGAATTATTCTTGTGAAGGTGTATGGAGTTTAAAAACACAGTGGAGCACTTCCTGTATTACCACATGACATCACAAGGTGGAACAGAGTGTTTTCTGTTTGAGAGAATATGCAGGGTTTGTGAGTTAAACATGTGTGAATGAAACAAAACACAACTCCAGGTCTGTTTGAGACGAGGAAACAACATTAGAACATAGAAAATAGCGTAATATGGGCCCTTTAACTTTAGATTAGTGTAAACCAGATTAAAAAAAACTATTTTCCAGCTAAAGGACCAAATGTGTTAAGACATTAGCCAGTGGTTACATAGAGCTAATTATGTACATGCTCCTCTCTGCTGTCTCACCCATCCTCTACATCTATATTTGAAGGATTGGCTGGTTCCTTCATTATCATATGTTCTGATGGCCGCTCCACAGACCCGGATCACTGCGCTGGTTTATGACATCTTTTTACACAGAGAGATGGAGGAGGGTGTCCGAACAGAACCTAGATTTATGGAGCGACGTAAAAGAGTCTCTATGTCTGAATCCAAATTATCGAGCAGTGTAACCTCCGTCTCTGCAGGGGGCGTTAACGCGCACCGGCCAGGGATTTAACACAGTCAACATCTTCAATATCCGAAAGTAATATGTGATAAGCAGATTCATTTAATAGGTTGTGTCTAAGGCTGTTCAAAAATGGTAGGCAGATTTGAATCAATACTGAAACTAGCATCGAAAAAATAAATTAATCTGAACATGTATAAAAAATGATTAAATAAATTACTTAATGACAAACAATTTGACATTTTCAGAATAGTTTAATTATGGTCTTAAAGAGGGGGTATTACACCTCTATGGTGTCTTAAAGAGGGGGTACTGGGGCACTGCGTTGGATAAAATCGTATCTCTCCGACAGGGGTCCCACAAGGGTCAATTCTGGGGCCCCTGTTGTTCAGCATTTATATCAGCGACCTCCCAGACGTGTGCAAAGACGTGGACGACATCATGTACGCAGATGATGATGTCATCTACGCACATGGATGGGAAGCACAGCAAGTGATGATCATGATCCTCAGCTATGGACAAAATTGGTAATTGGCTCCAATCTTCATGTCTGACACTAAACATTAATAAAATAGTAATTAAAGACATGCCCAACATCTTTGTTAACGGAGTAAAAATAAATATAGTAACAGAGACAAAGTACCTAGAGGTTCATTTGGACCAGACCGGATCAGACAAAAAGTAAGTATGCAGCTCAATCCGATACATCTCTTCCCTAAGACACATGAGGAACAGCCGGACAGTAGAGGGCGCTTTCACATGTTTCAATGCCATGATGATCCCGCACATGACCCACTGTGTGTCCTGCTGGTCTCAGGCCAATGACGGCGAGCTCAAACCTCTACCTCCGTCTATAATGAGGCGGTGAAGGCACTCGATAAAAAACACTTTGTTATCACCACTGTTATATCCTAAGTAAATACAAAATGCTCAGCTTGGACAATTTAATTCTGTATTCAAATCTAAGAAACCTATTCAAAATGATTAATGATGCAGCTCCACCTCCATTGAATAAATGTATTAAACTCTGTTCCAAACAGTCTCCCCGATCCACTCACTCCTCTGTGAACTGAAGCTGCACAGGTCCAAACAGACCCTCGGCCTTTGCTCAGTCGCTTTTTCATTTCAAACCATCAGACAGAGAAACAGCTCCAGACAGGCTGAAGTCGTCTCTGTAGAGCTGAATAATTTTACTATAAATTTGAAAAAGCAAATTTGAGATAATCAGGTGTGTCCACATCAGTCCGGTTCATTTGTACTGTTCTGTTTCACTGTAAAAACCTGCACATAATGATTTAATATCTTGTTTGGACTGTAGGAAACATCATGTGTTGCAAATGGGGACATTTAATTGTATTTTCCT
>KN483109.1:0-12262 GCA_000787095.1 Periophthalmodon schlosseri | reverse complement strand
TGGCTCTCCTCCTCTGGCTCCCCCCCTGTAGCGCTCCTCCTGTGGCTCTCCTCCTCTGGCTCTCCTTCTCTGGCTCTGCTTCTCTCCTCCTCTGTCTCTCCTTTTCCTGCTCTCCTCCTCTGTCTGTCCTCTTCCTGCTCTCCCCCTTTAGCTGTCCTCCTCTGGCTCTGCTCCTGTCCTCCTTTGGCTCTCGACCTCTGGTTCTCCTGCTATGGCTCTCCTCCTATGGCTCTCCTCCTCTGGCTCTGCTCCTCTCCTCCTCTGTGTCTCCTGCTCTGGCTCTGCTCCTCTGGCTCTGTTCCTCTCCTCCTCTGTCTTTCCTCTTCTGGCTCTCCTCCCTGGCTCCTCCTACTCTGTCTCTCCTCCTCTGGCTCTGCTCCTCTCCTCCTCTGGCACTCATCCTCTGGCTCTCCTCCTATGGCTTTCCTCCTTTGGCTCTCCTCCTTTGTCTTTCCTCTTCTGGCTCTCCTCCTCTGGCTCTGCTTCTCTCCTCCTCTGACTCTCCTCCTCTGGCTCTGCTCCTCTCCTCCTCTGTCTCTTGTCCTCTGGCTCTCCTCCTCTGTCTCTCCTCCTATGGCTCTCCTCCTATGGCTCTCCTCCTCTGTCTCTCCTCCTGTGGCTCTCCTCCTCTGGCTCTGGTCCTATCCTCCTCTGCCTCTCCTCCTGTGCCTCTCCTCTTCTGGCTCTGCTCCTGTCTCCTCCTCTGGCTCTGCTCCTCTCCTCCTCTGGCTCTCCTCCTCTGGCTCTGCTTCTGTCTCCTCCTCTGTCTGTCCTCCCCTGGCTCTGCTCCTGTCTCCTCCTCTGGCTCTCCTCCTATGGCTGTCTTCCTCTGGCTCTCCTCGTTGTGTCCATTAGAATCCATCTTTACAAATTGTCCAACTTTTGTGTTTATTGAGGACTTTTTAAATCCTCCCGTTGCCATGACGACCCTGAGCCGTGCGTCAGGCTCATGACAAACGGAGAGGTTTTTAATGAAAAAGGAAATAAAACCAGAACAAAACATTATGAGCACTGACAGGTTAAGAGCACTGACAGGTGAAGGCTCCTGTCAGAGAGATAAGGTTTAAACCAGGAATAAACCAGGTCTAAACCAGGATTAGACCAGGTCTAAACCAGGTCTCAACCAGGTCTCAACCAGGTCTCAACCAGGTCTCAACCAGGTCTCAACTATTATTAATTAAGTGAACTTTTTGTCCTCAAAGTTGTATGTTTTTATAACCTCTAAAGAATGCCTGTTTTAGTCCTGGCTTAGTCCTGGCTTAGTCCTGGTTCAATCCTGGTTCAGTCCTGGTTCAGTCCTGCTTTAGTTCTGGTTCAGTCCTGGTTTAGTCCTGTAGTCGTATAAGGATAATGTATTGTTAATAAACAGTTGTTTGTTGTTTTTTAGGAAAGCGGAGATGGAGGTCAAGAGGAAACAGGAAGAGGAGGAGAGGAAGAAGAGGGAAGAGGAAGAGCGCCGCATACAGGTGAGGCCTGGAACTGCACTGTCCTCTGCTACAACTAAAACTAGTATCAAAGCTAGATCCTCATTTTTGGCAGGTGTCGATACTAAAAAAGTCCCATTGATAGGACAGAAATTAACCTTCCCTTAAGTAATATCATTAGGTGTGGCTCCTCTTGGTTTTTAAAGTCTACACACACACTCAGACTCCAGGTCAGACTCATTCAGTTTTGGTGCAGACTGAGTGTGTGTGTAGACTGTCTCCTGTGTTTACTCCTGTCTCCAGAGCGCTAAAGCAAACGTCACGATGATACTGGTCTTATTCTGCTCCTCTTGGCTCAGTCTGACCTCTGCTCCTCCTGAGAACAACTGCCCTCCTCCTCTCCTCCACACACACGTCTTCTCTCTGGGTCAAGAAAATCCCCCCTCTTCCCTATCCCTTTCCCTGGAGCCTCCTCCCCTCCTACTCTCCCTCTCTACCACACACGCCTCTCCTCTCTGGGTCTGAGCTCCTGTCCCTCTCCCCTCTCACTGGAGCCTCCACCCCTCCTGCTCTCCCTCTCGACCCCACACACGGCTCTTCTTTCTGGGTCAAACTCTTTGCCCTCCCCCGAGACTAGCTGCTCTCCTCTGCTGCGTCTGAACCAGTCTCACGTCTGCTTCATGTATCAAAAAATGTATCTATGTATCTCCCCCATTACTCCCTGGAGCCTCCATCCCTCTTGTCCTCTCTCTCTGCCCCACACACGCCTCTCCTCTTTGGGTCAAAGATTTCCCCCTCATCCCTCTCCCTGGAGTTTGCACCATCCTCTCTCTCTCCCACACACCTCTCCTCTCTGGGTTAGACCACCTGTCCCTTTCCTCTCTCCCTGGAGCCTCTACTTTTGTGTCCTCTCTCTCTTCTCCTCCTCTCCCTCTCTCCCTCTCTCTTTCTCTCCTCATCTCTAATCATCTAACCAAACGCATCAATCCTCTCTGGGTTAAACGTTCTGTCCCTCTCCCTGAAGCCCCCCCATGTCCACACTCTCTACCCCACGCACGCCTCTCCGCTCTGGGTCAGAGCTCCTGTCTCTCCTCCCCACACACACCTCTCCTCCCTGGGTCACACCGCTTGTCCCTTTCCCTCTGGATCTCCCACCCCTCCTGCTCTCCCTCTCTACCCCACACTTACATCTCCTCTCCTGGGTCACACCTCCTGTCCCTCTCCCCTCTCTCCCTGGAGCTTTTTCATGTTTTTTTTTTCTGATCACGTCCAGTGTGTGGTTAATATTCCGGACAGCAGCTCAGGGGGAATAAACAGAATTCCGGCGCGCCCTCAAAATCACCCATTATTCCACTTTTATTCTGGAAATGAGAAACAAGTGAGTGCGGAGGTGATGTATGCTAATGTGTGTGCTGCTTTAGAATGGAGCCGGGCTAAAGCAAACCTCCACACACCTCCTGAGGTTAAACCAACACAAAACATCCAACACTGTTTAACACAAGTACAAAGTGAAGAAGTGAGAGCAGAACAGGACAGGAGACAGAGGAGGCACTATTCTGTCTGTATTTAAACAGAAACACAAAGGTGAAATACACATGTTTTTTCCTGATCATTTCATCAGTGACAGAGTGACGGAAGGGCATCTGACACACAGGGATATAACTAGAAGTATGGAAGGGCATCTGTTGCACAGGGACACAGGAGGATGGGAGGGCATCTGACACAGAGCTCTTTTAAAGCAGTTTTCCTCTTCTCTCTGGAGCTGTGACCTCTGATCATCATCGATTCACAGACTGACTCGGAATTATAAAAGAACCCAGCGCCCTCCCTCTCTCCTCTGTCCCCGCTTTGATCACCCCTCTCTCTCTTTTACTTCTGAGAGGGGGTATTTGACTTCTATGGGGTATTAAAGAGGGGGTATTTGACTTTTAACTATAAGGAGGGCTTGAATAGTTCCCGGGAGAGATCGCTAGATTACTCAAACATGCCTGGATGACATCTGAAACCTCTTCAGACATGTTTTTGATGTTTTGATGTTTTTGACGTTATAACATGGGAGAAAGTTCACCAAAAAATATTTTGTAGAAACCCCCCTCTTTAATCCCCATAGAAGTAAATACCCCCTTTTTAACCTGAGCTGAGGCAGGTCAGAATTCTCAGGTGGAGTTTGCTGTGTTGGTTTATGGTTCATATCTGTGTAATCACTGGGACTATGCACATGGAACAAAAACTGGCACATAGTTCAGCCTCTTCTCTTCAGTTTAAATAAACAAAAGTCAAATGATTTTTTCATAATATCTTCTTAAAGTGGAGCCATGATTCAAGCCCAAAGATATGAGTGTCGTCAAAGGACTTTAAGACATAAGATTAATATGACGAGTTTGTGGAGCCGATCCCAAACTAATAATGAGAAGGTTCAACATTTGTGGAGCAGAAGTTTGGAGATTTATTTAACAGTGACTCTCCCATACAGTTATATAGAGTTATATAGACTTATATGGGCCCCACCTCCATCTTAGATTATGACATCGTCAAATTCTAGAACATGGACACATTTATTTTTAGGTGGAGATGGAGGCTCAGTACTAGAGTTGTCAAAAGTATCAAAAAACAGATATTAATCGATACTAAAACTAGTAACTAAACTAGATCCTCATTTTTTCGCAGGTATCGATACTAAAAAAGCCCCACTGACAGGACAGAAATGACCCTTTCCTGAATATCTTTAGAATGATGTTGAGCTGTATCTTTCACAAGTATAAGACACATAGACTAGTATACGCCCATGGACCACTATGGAACCTACTGGACACTGAGGATTACACAGATATAAGGCCACATGGGAATAGAAAACAAAGTACCAACATTTGATGTGGAAAATCACAATATATTGTCTAAAGTGTTTTTATTATCATTACTGTGGTATCGGAATCTGTATCGAGTCTATTCCCTAGTATCGAAATCGAGTTTTAAATTTTAATATTGTGACAGCACTGCTTAGTACAGTTTCAGTTGAGTTGTATGTTTCGCACGCAGGCGGAGATGGAGGCCCAGATGCTTGTGGAGCGTGAGGAGGAGGCGGCGCGTCAGGCCATTCTGGAGCAGGAGAAACGAGACCGAGAACTGGCTCTGAGGATCGCCCAGAGCGAGGCGGAGCTTATCCCAGAAGAGAGTAGTGACGCAGGGCTGAGGAGGTACATGAAACTAACACACCCAACCACAAGAGCGACACAGGGCTGAGGAGGCACATGAAACTAACACACCCAACCACAAGAGCGACACAGGGCTGAGGAGGTACATGAAACTAATGCACCCAAACACAAGGGTGACACAGGGTTGAGGAGGTACATGAAACTAATGCACCCAAACACAAGGGTGACACAGGGCTGAGGAGGTACATGAAACTAACACACCCAAACACAGGAGCAACACAGGGCTGAGGAGGTACATGAAACTAACAGATCCAAACACATGAAACTAACACACCCAAACACAAGACCAACGCAGGGCTGAGCAGGTTTCAGACCTCCCGCTGTCTGGAATGCACCATTAGTTCCTGGTTCTTCGTTCCTGGTTCTTTGTTCTTGGTTCTTAGTTCCTGGTTCTCAGTTCCTGGTTCTCAGTTCCTGGTTCTCAGGTCCTGGTTCTCAGGTCCTGGTTCTCAGGTCCTGGTTCTTAGTTCCTGGTTCTCAGGTCCTGGTTCTTAGTTCCTGATTCATGGTTAGAACCTGCTCCAGAACTTTTCCACATTTAAAATGGTTTGTTTTGTTCCTGTTTTCCTTCAGTAATGGTTCATCAGTGCCCTCGTCTCCAGAGCGAGCAGCGTAAGACCCACGTTTCACATTCTAAATATTTAATCTTAAATATTTTTCCCTTTAAAATCTCCTCCTGTAATCCTAATCCTAACCTTGCCCTCCGCCGCCGCATGCCCCTCTTATATACTACTATAACCCTCTAATGTTCTAATTATCAAATATTTTGTAATGAATTCAAAGCTGCACTGTGTAACTTTTCTGCTCCCTTGTCTCCATTAAAATGTTCCACCATAAGGCATTAAATTTAATATAGGACCCATTATGCCATATTGCGAAACATTCCAGGCAAACCAATAACATCTCCATGGAGACAAGTTAGTGCATAGTGCAGTTTTAAAGAGTATTTTCAGATCGAAATCACTGCAGAGAATCAAAACTATAAACACCACAACATGTGGGATTCGTTTTTATATTCACACAATCAAATGAAACTCATCAGATTCATTTGAATAATAATTTCCACCTTTGTGCAGCAAAAATGAAAACTCCGCCAAATAATTCTCAATCATTCAAAATAAAAATGTGCATATTTGAATTATCTTTGAAAATATGTAAATTGAATTATTACTGATTATAATGTAATGAATAAATGTCTAAATGAAAACTACGAAACATACGATTCTAAATAGTAATATCTGAATCATTGTGACAGAACAGAGTGAGCGCTGTTCTGGGATCAGTTTGAACCAAATCCAATTAAATAAACCCAATAATCTGCTGTAATCTCCTCCATCTTTATAATCTGGATGAAATTATGACTAATTATTACTGTGCATAATCCTGTTTAAAGTGCATGTGACAGGGAAGGTTACTAGAGCTGTGGGCCTTTAGTTTAGTCATTTTAGTCATTCCATTTTAGTCCTTTATGTGTTTGTCGTTTAGTTGTTCTAGTCGTTTTTGTCATTTAGTTGTCGTTTTAGTCGTTTAGTTGTTCTAGTCGTTAAGTCGTTTTAGTCGTTGTGACGTTTTAGTCATTTTAGTCATTCTAGTTGCTTAGTCATTTTAGTTGTTTAGATGTTTGTTGCTTGAGTCGTTTCATCATTTTAGTCATTTTGGTTGTTTATTTGGTGTTTTAGTCATTTAGTCGTTTTAAGTCAATTAGTCATTTTAGTGTATTAGTCGGTTTAGTCGTTCTAGTCATTTTAGTCGTTTCATCATTTTAGTTGTTTTAGTTGTTTCGTCATTTTAGTCGCTTTAGTTGTTTAGTTGGCGTTTTAGCCATGTAGTCGTTTTAGTCGTTAACTCCGTTTTAGACGTTTTAGTTGTTTAATCGTTCTAGTCATTTTAGTCTATTAGTTGTTTTGTCGTTTTTAGTCGTTTTAGTCATATTAGACATTTTAGTTGTTTTAGTCGATCGAGTCTCATTCAACCTAAATCTGTGGTTTTATTTAGCTGAATGGTAAAATATAATTTTAAAAAGTCCTGGTAGCTAAATCCATGTGATCAATCAGGATACTGCGTCTACATCAGAATATCCCAGAGAAAGTATCATAACTGGGATTAGCTAGTGTTAGCCATCGTAAACAGATAACGTTCAGTTTCAGGAAGGCTAACAACAACTCTACTGGTTAGCTCTGTTAAACTCTGTAGTGAGTGGACTCTGATTTTATTATTGGTGACATCAAAATCCCAACTTTCCGAGTAACCATTACTGTTACCTAGCAACCATAATGAAAACAAGGGCCAAAACATGTCTAAATGACACAATAGTTCTGATTAGCCTCATACAAATAAAAGACAACAGTTTATTTAGTGAAATGCAGATTTAAAGTGTCAGTGCTTTGAGCCTAAACTGTCTCATATTTTGGATGTTTCCGTGCTGATGACATAGGCAGAGGGATTCTGTTTTACAACTCACAAATACTTCCTGGATTTTTGGACTTTTCTTCAGAAACTACCACTTCACTGATGTAAAACTGTGATAAACATTTAGGACAGGTTCTATTCACCAACCCCAGTCACAGTTAGAACAGCCTGTCCTATGCACTGTAGACTCAAGGATTACAATGTGCATAATCCTGTATTAATAATCCTGTAATATTAATCCCACAGAGCGACTGGACCCAGGCTCAAGAGTCTCACCATGTACGTGTCTGCACTGCTGTTAGCTTTACTATTTGCACTATTAGAAATATCCAATTTCCAACTTTAAAATAATATTTGAAATACACAACCATTTTAAAGTGAGTAATTCCCAACATGCTGCTGTTTCCAGGGAGGAGATGGCCAAAGAAATGACTGAACTTTTGTCTCGGTGCGTCACAACCGCCTCAAAACCAAATCAGTTTAGTCAAAATTCAAATAAAAAATCACAAATTTCACTTTTGATTAAAAACTATACAGATGCATGTTAAAGGTCCTATATGACACAAAACTGACTCCTATGAGCTCCATGTTATAATGTCGTTCCCTCCTCAAAAACATACTGGAGTTGTGTTTTGTTTCATTCACACATGCTTGAGTAACTATTATTAGTCTGTCTACATCTCCAAAGCTCAAATGCTCTGTTCTTTCATTCACACATGCTTGAGTAACTATTATTAGTCTGTCTACATCTCCAAAGCTCAAAATGCTCTGTTCCACCTTGCGATGTCATGAAGTGTCCTTTTACCTTTTGTTCAGTAGAGATTGGCAATTCCAGGGTTGAAATCATCCAAATGATTCTAGTGAAGGTGCATGGAGTTTAAAAACACAGTGGAGCACTTCCTGTATTACCACATGACATCACAAGGTGGAACAGAGTGTTTTCAGTTTGAGAGAAGAGCTCAGTCTAAATATGCAGGGTTTGTGTGTTAAACGTGTGAATGAAACAAACCACAACTCCAGGTCTGTTTGTGATGAGGAAACAACATTAGAACATAAGTCAGAAAACAGTGTAATTGATACTTTGCAGTGACATCACGCTGGAGGTGTTTTTCATGTATGTCTATGGCGGAATATTCAGCAGTTACCATGGTGACACAATGTACACATTATAAAACACTTTTCACCATTTTTCACTAACTTCTAAATGTGTTCTGTTCCTCTGCACTTTTTGAAAAATAATGACCAAATATATAATGACCTCAAATTGAATCCAGGCTCTGTCCAATCACATTAGAGCCTCCCACAGTGGTCCCGCCTCCCACTCAGAAGCATCCAATCAGATTAGAGCGTCACTTCCTGGTTATTGTCCACAGACAGAAGCCTTCATCAGAGCGAGTGACATCACTGTAACAAGTGTCCTATTTTACCTCCTCATCTCCTCTCCCCTCATCTCCTTTCCTCTCTCCTCGTATCCTTTCCTCTCTCCTCGTATCCTTTCCTCTCTCCTCATCTCCTCATCTCCTCATCTCCTTTCCTCTTTCCTTGACTCCTTTCCTCTCTTCTAGTCTCCTTTCCTCTCTCCTCATCTCCTCGTCTCCTTTCCTCTCTCCTTGTCTCCTTTCCTCTCTCCTCATCTCCTCATCTCCTCTCCTCTTTCCTTGTCTCTTTTCCTCTCTCATTGAGATCTTGTGAAGCTTTGACAGTTTCAAAGAATTTGGAGTTTTCCCTTTTTCTCTGTGAACTTTGTGAACGTATTACTCAGAATTAGACTTGATCATTTCATACGATCAAAAAGCAGACATGTAGTCACTGATGTGTAAAGGCTAGTGCACCAGGACAGAGGAGCAGAGAGAGGAGGAAGAGGAGCAGAGGAGCACACCGGGACACATGGGACAAGAACCACTTCCATTCTCTATGAGGAGAGGAGGAAGAGGAGCGGAAGAGGAGCAGAGGAGCACACCGGGACAGAGGAGCAGAGGAGAGAGAGAGAGGAGGATGAGGAGCAGAGGAGGGAGAGGAACAGAGGAGGGAGAGGAGCAGAGGAGCACACCGGGACAGAGAGGAGGAAGAGGAGCAGAGGAGAGAGAGAGAGGAGGAAGAGGAGCAGAGGAGGGAGAGGAGCACACCGGGACAGGGGAGCAGAGGAGAGAGAGAGAAAGAGAGAGAGAGAGAGGACGAAGAGGAGCAGAGGAGAGAGAGAGAGAGGAGGAAGAGGAGCAGAGGAGAGAGAGAGAGAGGAGGAAGAGGAGCAGAGGAGAGAGAGAGGGGAGGAAGAGGAGCAGAGGAGGGAGAGGAGCACACCGGGACAGGGGAGCAGAGGAGAGAGAGAGAAAGAGAGAGAGAGAGAGGACGAAGAGGAGCAGAGGAGAGAGAGAGAGAGGAGGAAGAGAGGAGAGCAGAGGAGAGAGAGAGAGAGGAGGAAGAGGAGCAGAGCAGAGGAGAGAGAGAGAGGAAGAGGAGCAGAGGAGAAAGAGGAGAGGGTCAGGCGAGAAGAGGAGAGGGTCAGGCAAGAAAAGGAGAGGGTCAGATTAGCAGTGGAGAGGGTCAGAAGAGGCAGAGAAGCAGAGGAGAGGGTAAGAGGAGCAGAGGAGGATGTTGGTTTAACCTCAGGGGTAACTCATAACTTTTAAAAGTTCTACTTTCATCCATCTAAATCTGCACTGGATTCATCCGTGTTGTTTCCTCTTTTATTTCTTCAGAAAATCACTTTTCTTCCTCCTCCCTTTTATTATTGTCTCTCTTCAGCCCTCCTCCTCTCTATCCTTCTCTTTCTCTCCCATCTGCCTCTCTCTCCCCATCCCTCTTTCCCATCTCTCCTTCCCTTATATTCTTATCTCTCCCATCTCTCTGTTCTCTTTTCTCTTTGAATTTTCTCTCCCTCTCTCTCGCCCTCTCCTCTCTTTCCTCTCTCTCTCTCTCTCTCTCTCTCTCTCTCTCTCTCTCTGTCTCTCTCTCTCCCTCCCCTCATCCCTCATCCTTCCTTTTTTCTCTCTTCAGTCGCTTTGGGCCAATCTCTTCCTAAACCGTTTTCCATCAACAGAAGGATCCTCGGAGCATTTCAGAGCCGACGAAATAAATCAGAGGAAATACTTTTTCAAAATCCAACAAAATCTTCACAATTTAACACAAATCTATCAAAATAAACGTCACAAAGTTTGTCCAATCAGACACCCCCACACTCCATCACTTCGTCCAGTCAGAGACCCCCACACTCCATCACTTCCTGTTTCTGAAGTGTAAAATATTCACATTTTGTTTTTTCTTGCTTTAAAAATCAAAGTAAAAGTCTTATGTCTAATTTTCAAACTAATCTGGACCAAAAACATGGTTTAAAAAGCTCAAATGTTGAATTCTCATAAATTGTATCTAACCTTGATCATTTTGTCCCACCTCTCCTCCTGTAGTCTCCTGTCCTGCTTCTAAACCTTTTAACCCCATTTGAAAATAAATCTGTGTTTTAAACGTGTCGTGCAGAGGTCCATGTGTAAATTCCATGTGTAAATGTGTTTTCTGATGCAGAGGTCCTGCGGTGCAGGCGTCCAAAGCCGCCGCCGGGACAAAGAAGTACGAGCTGAGTAAATGGAAATATGCCGAGCTCCGAGACGCCATCAACACCTCCTGTGGTGAGTCCTGGTACTGCAACCTCACTCTGGAATGTTCCACACTGTGGCACTTATCTAGCTTACAAATCTAAAACAAATCTAAAAATTAGTGAGTTAATTAATTAATTAAAAATCGGGACAAAACTGATTTGAAAAAGATTTTTTTCAAATACTTTCTGAAACGCTCAAACTGAGGTCTGAGCTGCGCAGAATCAGAGGAACAGGTTTAAACCAAAAACACATTTTCTAAAAACAACATGTTCCCCAGTACAGCCCAGTACAGCCCAGTACAGAGCAGTACAGAGCAGTACAGAGCAGTACAGAGCAGTACAGCGCAGTACAGCGCAGTACATGGGAGTACGTGGGAGGACATTGGAGTACGTGGGACTACATGGGACTACATGGGACTACATGGGACTGCATGGGACTACATGGGACTACATGGGACTACATGGGACTGCATGGGACTGCATGGGAGTACATGGGAGTACATGGGAGTACATGGGAGTACATGGGACTACATGGGACTACATGGGACTACATGGGACTACATGGGAGTACAGAATGCTCTGGTTGTTTTTCAAATAATTTCTGGTTTGCTTGTATTTGTTCAGACTTGTCGTCTTTCTCTCTTCTTGTCTCAGATATCGAGCTGTTGGCCGCCTGCAGAGAGGAGTTCCATCGGAGGCTCAAAGTTTATCACGCCTGGAAATCCAAGAACAAGAAACGGAACACTGACTCGGAGCAGCGCGCACCGAAGTCTGTCACCGACTACGGTAAAGATCACTGTGTAACTACTGTGTACTAATACTATTATTACTACTACTACTACTAATGTTGCTGTGTACAGTTTTGTATCATGTTTTTGTATATTTATGGAGAATTGTCGTGTGGGAGCATGGGTGACGTAGGCTTGTGGGTGGAGCCTCGTACTGCTAACCGTAAGGAGGGTTTGAATAAGGCCTGGAAGAGATCTCTAGATTACTCAGACATGCATGGATGACATGCAAAACCTCTTCAGGCATGTTTTTGATGAGGGAACAATGTTATAACATGGCAGAAAGATAAAAAAAAATCCATTTTGCAGAATCTCCCCCCTTTAAGAAGGAGCATGACATCATCGTGGTATCAGAATCACTATAGAGTATTGAGTGTGCTCCTTAGTATCACAGTTCAGTTTGAAGTTTTAGTATCGTGACGACACATACTCCTAATATTAAACTTGTGCCCACATCACTGACTGCAGTAAGAATGACTCCATCACTGCCTTTGACTGCTCTGGTCTGCACATATCCACTTTTAAGATTATAATGACAGTCTCTGCTAAGCTAATCTAACTCATGCTGTCGATTTATCCACAGCAGTGTCATATTATTATTATTATTATTACTCCATCTGTCACTCATCTTTAAATCATTAAAGCGGGGGTGTTATGCAAAATCCATTTTTGTATCTTTCTCCAATGTCCTAACCTTGTTCCCTCATCAAAAACATGCCTGGAGAGGTTTTAGATGTCATCTATGCATGTTGGAGTAATCTAGAGATCTCTCTCGGGCTCTATTCAAACCCTCGTTACGGTTAGCAGTCTGAGCTCCGCCCACAAGCCTACATCACC
>KN483108.1:0-17934 GCA_000787095.1 Periophthalmodon schlosseri | reverse complement strand
GGGTGGGGGGCGACAGTGGAGAGGCCTCTTTCAGTGACAAAGACAATCACAGCACAAAGGAAAGCACTTCTGTCCAAACATAACATCACACCAGTCACTTCAGACACTTAAGTCCTGGCTCAGATCAGATGTAGTCCTGTTTAGATCTGGTTTGAGTCCTGGTTTAGTCCTGGTTTAGTTCTGGTTTAGTCCACACCAGTGTGCAAAATCAACTTTTCAGAGCTTTTAATGTTAATGTGTGCATGTCTGAACAATGGTCTTCTCTTATTTTCAGGACGACCGTGTCACTAGTGTGATGTGCAGCTATCCATAGGAGGGGCCAACAACTTCTCAATTGTTTCTTATGATGACATTTATGGCAACGTTAACTCCCATTGGACACCGCGGTGTTCTAATATGGAGGTCAGAGGATTTGTTTGTTTATTAAATCATTTTAGATGAATACTGCGAATTAAAATGTGCAAATTATAACATAATGATCCAAAGGTGTCAGAGATTAGAACTATAGAGAGACACAAGCACAACGTCTGCTTCAGTTTTTTTTTTCTTTATGTTTTTCTTGCTGAACTTACCTCTTTGGTCGTATTCAACATCTGAACATCACAATGTAACAGTGGTTATTCACACACAGTGAGCAGTGTGAGCAGTAGAATGTAATCTATCTGAACAAGGCTTTTATGACAAACAGACACATATTCTCAAATATTAGACTGGTGCTCCAAGGCATTTCACTCATTTATAAAACATGCTCTTAAAACTCATTAACAACATCAGAATACTGAACAAGTACATCTGAAGTTCTGTTTTACTGTACCCGAGTGTTTCTCCAAAGGCTTTTATTTGTACACATCTGTAATAATCACGAAGTTAAAGGTCTGACCATATTCAAAAGAGAAGTCAAACTGACTCAATTAGCTGACGATACTGTGTTGTTCCTATGCGACAAGTCACCAGTTCCTAAAGCGTTACAAGCCACAGATTACTCCGAAGCCTCAACTCTAAAACAAAAAGTGAAATGTTATGTTTGTATGACACTGTCCAATGTTCCAGTCAAACACACAGTTAAATATTTAGGCGTCCATATAACATATAACACAGCTCAGAGGCAACAGCTTCATCTGCACTTACATTACAGTTCACAATTCACTAAACCAGACGTCAATATGTGGCAACCATAGACTGTGTAAAGAAGTGGACTAAGAGAGTCTAATGTCACCCACAGCATTCGGCTCCAGTTAAATGAAGCTCATCGGGGCTACAGCAGTTATAGGGGTGAATTTGGAGCCAAGTTCCATATTTGGAATTCCAGCCTTGAGCATCATAGCAACCAAAGAACCAATCTGGACAAGGCTGTTCAGCCTTGAGCATCATAGCAACCAAAGAACCAATCTGGAGCAAGGCTGTTTAAGGTAATGCCCCTTTCCGCTTAGCAACTTTGTCAATCAAACCTGTTGCTAACGCTAACGGGAGCGACCTCAGGGCAAGAAGGTGCATGATTTGTCTGTTATTAATGTTCATATATTGATTTACGGATACAATAGTGAGATAAAAATACCAGGATCACGTAGAGCGGGTTAATGTGAACAGACCAAAATGACAAGTCTGACAGCAGCAGTTACAGAGAGAGAGGCCACAGTTTTTCAGTGTAAAAAGAATTGGAACCAGAGTCGATGGAGTCGGAAGCGCGCCCATGCTCACTTCCTGTTTGGAACGGAGCGGCTAGCAGGTTAGCTATGTCCATTTACACTCTATGGGGGCTACAGAGAAATCCATCCATTTATGGCTGAGTGTTACTCCTGAAAGCTGCAGATATATCCAGATTTGTTAATCCCATATTATCCCTTTATGTTGATGACTCTTATTGCAAAGACATAAATAATGCTTTTGTTAATTTTGTATGGAAAAACAGAGAGCCCTACCTCAAGAAGTGATTGGCTTAGAGAGATCAGATGGAGGACTTTATACCGCACAATATCTTTGTACATATTGGTGGTCTAGAGTTTTTTATGAGTTGTAATGACACTGTACCTAAACTTAACATTAAATCAAAATTTCACCAACAGACCCTACTAGCATGGAAGCTATGTTATTCTCACAGTTTTTCTTCTCATAAAGAAATAATTTGAAAAAATGACAACATTACCATAAAAAGTCTGAATAAATAATGGATCAGCAGAGGTCTGTATCAGATCTGTGTGATGATCAGGGCCAGTTCTATAGTTATGAAACATTTCGACGTGATAAATCAACCCCTGTCAAATACAAAGACTTGAGTGACCTAACAGAAACAATCGTCCTGGAGGTCACATTTGAATGAAACTCATGTGAAATACCACACATGCAGTAATACTGTACTTAAATGAATGATATCCTCAATCAAATGAACTGACACAAAAGGTGATAATTAATTAATTTGAAAATCTATAACAAGCTATAATAAAATTCTGCCAATAATAACATTCAGAACAGCCAGAAATATGAATAATAAAAAAATGTGTGTACACGTGTACTTATACTTCATGTTTGATGTTGTACATGTATACTTATACTTACACTTCATGTTTTTAAATGCGCAACAACTTATGTTTTATTGATCTCATCTGTTACACCTTATTTGTAAAATGATGTCCTTTATGCATTATAGGTGTTCATGAGATTGTATTACACTTGTAGCCCCGCCCCTTCCTCTCACCTCTAATGACCCATGTGAGTGTGACTCCGCCCCCTCACCTGTTCTCACCTTAGTCTTTTGTTTGACCTCAGGGGCTCTGTGCTCACCTGTCACCAGTACTGTCTCCATTCAGCTACTCCACTACTACTTCTACAACTACTACCACTAGTCCTTTGAACTTCTATAGCAGAAGGGCAGAAGGCAGGAACAACATCATGCAAAATGCTGTAATTTGTAAAATTAATCAAAAAAAGAAATATTTGGT
Organism: Periophthalmodon schlosseri; assembly: GCA_000787095.1. NCBI lineage: Eukaryota > Metazoa > Chordata > Actinopteri > Gobiiformes > Gobiidae > Periophthalmodon > Periophthalmodon schlosseri. Next base: position 14,998 of record KN483108.1, on the reverse strand, counting down.
TAAACACGTACCGCCGTATTTAGCCTTATAGCAGTCCTATTGTGCTTGTGTCTGCTCTATAGTTATAATCTATGACACCCGTGGATCTTTATGTTATAATTTGCACATTTTAAATGACAATATTCATCTAAAGCGACTTAATAAAAGAAACAAGTCCAATGACTGCCCAATGGGAGCTGACGTCATCACAACAAAGATTTTAGAAGCAGTTGGTTTACTAGTAGTTTGGTCAACACAAAATTCAGCACACATTGTAAAGCTAATACAAAAGCTAAAACTGATTCTCATTGCAACACAGCATATTAATTAAAAGTAACACAAAAATGAACAGAGCAGGTCTCTATGAAGCCTCTGTGTGTTGATATAAAAATAGTGGTTTTATTTTGGACATGGTGGATTACACACATGGCTGTTTCCTTTTCCTCTGAGAGCTGTTTACAGGGCTGCAGGGCTCAGGGAAAGAAACACTTAACAATTAGCATTAGCCCCCAAGCTAACAGTAAACATTAGCATTAGACTGAACACACCCATAAACCAGCACAGGACATCCCACCCAAATCATACTCCACCTACTCCACTGGCCCATCATTTCCAAGACAGTTGAGAGACAGATAGGCCTAAGGACATAACAGTGATGGAAAGAGTATACTGTGAATTTGTACTCGAGTAAAAGTACAGTTACATGGCTCATAATGTACTCAATTAAAAGTACAAGTAGCTACTGATGCCAAAATTGTACTTAAGTAAAAGTAAAAAGTATCCATGAAAAATACTACTCGTTTTAAACCTCACTCCACATATTCTCTGAGCTCTGTCCAATCAGAGCAGGTGATGCTGTTATGTGAGTTTGTAAAAAAAACAGCAGAAAAAAACAGCTTTGGGACTTGTACAGTGCTCCGTAACTTCTATGATTTCAAATGTAAAATGATATGGCAGAAATTATACTCCAATACAAGTACAGGTTTAAAAATCTATTCAAAAAGTACAATTACGCAATCTACGCAATTATAGTAACCTATTTGTATAATTAGTACTTTCCACCCTTGGTAAATAATAGTCTACATAAACTGATCAAAACTAATCTGATGAAGTGATTTTTGCTCATGTAGAAAATAAAAATAAAAAAAGCTAGGCTATGTCAGGTCTGCTCACTTGGGCCTCTTGTTTAGTGATGGGCAGATCGATACCAAATATCAATATATCAATCCTGACTGAGGTATCAAAAAGGCCTATCCACTCTCATGCACGCAAAATAACAATACTTAAAATTTCTCTGTAGTTTGAAAAAAACGTAGTTTTTCAATCAAATTTAGTTGATTTTAAAAATAATTTGTTCATTTTTTTTGTTTATCTGCAGATATATTTAATTTTTAGATCAGTTTAAGCTGGGTGAAGATATGTATATGCCAAGGTCAAATTCTTTATAATAGGAGTTTCAATGCATTTTAATACAAAACACATTGGTATCGGTATCGGACTGACATCACAATACTTACCATAGTATTATTTGGTAATTGCTTGTGTCTCTCTATAGTTCTAATCTCTGACACCTGTAAATCATTATGTTATAATTTGCACATTTTAAATCACAGTATTCATCTAAAACATCACATTTGTATCAAAATGGCTACGAGATGCCAGTGTATCCTATGAGTATCACCATTAAGAAAATAAAACTCGGGTGAGTAAATGGTGAGGGGAAACAACTATGAAATGGTTCTGAAAAGACTTTGTAGAATAGGTCAGTTTTAAGGCTTTAGTAAGTAACATAAATACATAAAGACAAATGTTACGGATGACAGTGCAGTCATAAACACATGTTCTCTTCATCTGAGGTACAGAGAAAATGTAAATGAAAATTTTAGATGTCATTCGTGCATGCTTGAGTAATCTAGCAATCTCTCCCCTGTTCAAACTCTCCTTACGGTATTCTGCCCAATGGTCCGCCCACAAGCCTATATCACCCATGCTCCCACATGACAATTCATGATGATATAAAACAATACACTACAACTTCACAAACCTGATGTGATGTGCAGTGGTTTCATTAGAGAGATGCAGCTGATTATGTTGTGATAGTGCTCTGAAGGGGGAGTGACTTAGCTTGTGGAGTAAAGGGAGGGGAGACTTAGAGCGCCAAAAATGAAAGTGAAACTTACAGAACATGAATATAGCATTTTCAAAACAACAAAAGGTAACATGGTGATATAAATATATGTTACAGTTAATGCTCCATAGAGGTGCTTTGGTCCCTTGTGCCTTTGAGGACAAGTGCAATAGGACCAAACCAATAGAACAAAAGTAGACTCAGAAATGTGAACCCTAAACGCTGAGCTAACAGAAGGTGCAAAAGATGCTAATGTAGCCCTAATGGTCTGTTTAGCTCCAGGGCTAACGCTAACACTCTCAGCAGGACAAAAACACATTTATGACTTTATGTTTCGACTTAGCCTTTAGCTTTGTTAGCTCCAGGGCTAATGCTAACACTCCCCTGCAGCACAGCTCTCTGAGGAGCAGGAAACACGTTTATAACCACATTAGTGTTTATGGTGTCATCAGTGATGTGATTGGTTTGTCCTTCTGATTCATTCTTGACAGGTAGATGGGAGGAGTCTATGTTTCCAAAACGGTGGATTGGTCATATTATTTCATTAGATGTCATATAACCTAGACATGAAACTCTGTAGGCTAATCGTTTAAAGGTATAGTGGGGTTGGATGAAATAGGAAAATAGCATTAAAATCTATTTTTTCAGATAACGTATAAGACCTGGATAGTGTTTTGGGGCATGAAATAGGCTGTAATCCTGCTCAACAGTGACCGCCCGCTCTGGTTCTAGAAGTAAGTTTTCCATAGCTTAAAAAATATGAAGAGTTCAAAGGCATCGTGGAGGCTAACCAGCTACGTGCTAATTAATATCCATAATGCAGCCGTTTTAACTCCAAAAAGAAAATTTAGAACACAAGATTTGACAAAATGCTTGAATAACTTATTTGATTATAAAGTTTCAGAAAGAGATTAGTTACCACATAGCTGATTAGCCCTGAGCAAGCTTTTTTTTTTTGTTCCAGAAAGTCTATGGGAAAAATGAATACGAAATTTACTTCCGGAACTGGGGTGCAGGCAGTTACTGTTGAGCTCCATAACAACTGGAAGTGGAATTAAAGATGGCGGATGAATTCGCTTGAACGGCCTCTGAACAGCAGCACATGAAGTGTACAAAAACATTTGGTTCTGCATTACTTCCTCATCTCCTTCCCTTCCCTGGGATCCAAAACACACACATCTCCAATATTTTGTGAAGATGTGAGCCTGGTCACCGGTGAATCTCCCCGTGTTCAGATGGGTGTGATTGACAGGTGGATTAGCCAATCAGAGACACGCACGGTCTGTCTGTATCGGAAAAAAGAAAGGAAAAAAAATATCACAGGGGACTGAAAAACATGATGGATTGACCAGATATAAAAATACAGAGAAATATCATTCTGGATTTGCCAGACAACTTCTTCCCACCGCGGGACAATAGTATCCATGCTAACCAGTCAGCACAATGAAGGCTACAGAGAGCCTAGCATGGGGCTAGGCTAAATCTAACAAATCTAACTTTGAGCCACTTTGAGGATTTCAAACTAAAAAGTTCATGTTGTGAAACTAAAGAAAAATTCCTTAAAAAAATCACTCTTTGTGAAAGCTGTAGGTCCCTGTCAGCTGAACACGGGCAGGGTGATTTCATATAAATACATTGCACATTGCACATGCATGAGTTTTGTGATGGAAGTCCTGGTTAGCTTTGGGGATAATGCTAATTGTTGACTTTTCCCTGAGCCCTGCAGCTCTCTGAGGAACAGGAAACAGATTTATGACCACAATAGTCCATTCACAGTGTCATCTGAGCTGTGATTGGCTGATCAGAACATCACTTTGATAATTAGCATAAAGGATCTGTGATGTATTAGCCTAAAACACCTATTGGACTATAGGACTAAAACACCTATTGGCTATAAATCAGGTCCTAGTCTAGTCCTGGTTTAGTTTTGTGTAATCCGGAATTAGTCTTGGTTTAACTGGTTGGACCTAGTACAGTCCTGGTTAGGGTTTAGTCCAGCTATAATCCTGGTTTTGTTTTAATATGGTTTTATCTCTGGTTTAGTCTTGGTTTAAATAAGTTCTAGTTTAGACATAGTGGGTTCTGTCCTGCCACGCTTTTGTCCTGCTTTAGCCCTGGTTCAGTCCTGCCTTAGTCCTGGTTCAGTCCTTGGTTATTCTTGCTTTAGTCGCGCTTCAGTCCTGCTTTAGGCCTGGTTTATCCCTGCTTTAGTCTTGGCTCAATCCTGTTTTAGTCCTGCCTTAGTCCTAGTTCAGTTCTGGTTTATCCTTCCTTTAGTCTTGGTTCAATCCTGGTTCACTCCTGCCTTAGTCCTGGTTCTGTCCTTATATAGTCTTGGTTCAGTCTTGCTTTAGTCCTGGTTCAGTCCTGCCTTAGTCCTGGTTGTCTTGGTTCAGTCCTGCTTTAGTCCTGGTTCAGTGCTGTTTTAGTTCTGCTTTAGTCCTGGTTGAGTCCTGCCTTAGTCCTGGTTTAGTAGTGCCTTAGTCCTGGTTCAGTCCTTGTATAGTCTTAGTTCAGTCCTGTCTTAGTCCTGGTTTAGTCCTCGTATAGTCCTGGTTCAGTCCTGGTTTATTTCTGCTTTAGTTCTGATTCAGTTCTAGTTCAGTCCTGGTTTATTTCTGCTTTAGTCCTGGTTTAGTCTTGGTTCAGTCCTGGTGAGTGGGTCCTGTGGAGTTTTATTGCAGTCTTCTTGTATTGTAGTGTTTGGGGGTGAGCTCTTAATCAGAGGTCAGGGGTCAGAGGTCATCCCCACACGACCCCTCGCCCCCCTCAGCGACCTCCATTAATGTGCATGAAATCACAGCGACTTTCAAAAGAGCCGCACAGCTATTCAACTGAGAGCCTGGATCTGAGCCAGCTCGGATCTGGACTCCTCCGGGTCCTGATACATCGTGTAAGCAGCTCTTGAGGTCAAAATAAGTCTGTTGCATCTGATTATAAAGCACTGTATTGTCCAATTATCAGAAAGTGCACCTTAGCATGTTTGCATTTTGTCATCTGAAATCAGACATTTTATATAAAGAATTCATGTTCCTCATTTCATTTCAAGCATGTCAATATATACAATATAACAAGGAAAATAAAAGGACAAGCCTAACAAACAAGCCTTCCTGTTTCACGGATTATGCACTAGTTTAGTTCTAGTTTAGTTCTTGTCTGGTCTGGTCCAGAACAAAAGGGTTTTTTTGGTTAGGGGAGCAATTTGCTTACAAGAAATACAAGAAAAGATGAAATATCACCCATGGCACATACCGTTGTAATGTCCTTGGGCAAGGAACTCCCCCCTCCATTTCAGTCAGCAACTCCTAAAACAGGTGCTGTGAAATTTAAAAACTACAAAGTTAAATCCCATTTAAAGCTCCTAAACTGCAAAACTGACTCCTGTGAACTTTTAGCCATGTTCTGATGCTGTTACCTCCTCAAAAACACACCAGGAGTTTTGTGTTGTTTCATTCACACATGTTTGAGTAATCCTTTATTATTAGTCTGTCTACATCTCCAAAGCTCAAAATGCTCTGCTCCACCTTGTGATGTCATATAGTGGCAGTTTAATAGCTACCTTTTACCTTTAGTTTAGTAGACCGTGTCCATTCCAGAGCTGAAATCATCCAAATGATTCTAGTGAAGGTGTGTGGAGTTTAAAAACACAGTGGAGCATATTACCACATGACATCACAAGGTGGAACACAGTGTTTTCTGTTTGAGAGAAGAACTCAGCCTAAATATGCAGGGTTTTTGTGTTAAACATGTGTGAATGAAACAAAACACAATTCCAGGTATGTTTTTGATGAGGAAACAACATTAGAACAGAGATCAGAAAATAGCCTAATATGGGCCCTTTAATACTGGATGTTGTGATAAGATATCAGTGTAGCCACAGCTGCCCTGTGACAGACGGAAGTGAGGCCGCCAATCGGTGCCATCAGCCTCTCCCACCTCCACCAATCACTCACACACACCACTCATATTACCCATGGTTGGTGAAATGTCTTTCCCAAGGACACAACAACAGAATTTGCTCAAAGTGAACATCAGTCCTCTGACCGTCGGGTTGGGGGGACCACAGCTCACCTCTATGGGCTCAAACCAGTACCAAACTAGTACACATAAATACAAACATACATACATACTCATGTCCTGGTGAAGAGATGGTCTAGTCCTGGTTTATTTAGTCCTAGTTCAGTTTTGGAATATTCTTGGTTTTGTTCCTGTTTAGTCCAGGTTTAGTTCTGGTTTAGTCCTCTTTTAGTCCTGGTTTAGTCCCTATTTAGGCCTAGTTCAGTTTTGGTATATTCCTGGTTTTGGTTTTGTTTAGTCCTGTTTTAGTTCTGGTCCAGTTTTGGTTTAGTCCTGGGTTAGTCCTGGGTTAGTCCTGGTTTAGTCCTGGGTTAGTCCTGGGTTAATCCTGGTTTAGTCCTGGTTTAGTCCTGGGTTAGTCCTGGGTTAATCCTGGTTTAGTCCTGGTTTAGTCCTGGGTTAGTCCTGGGCTAGTCCTGGGTTAGTACTGGGTTAGTCCTGGGTTAATCCTGGTTAGTCCTCATTTGGTCCTACATTAAACACTTATTTACTGCTAGTATCTCCTGAGTCCTGATGAATCTCTGTACGGTCTGAACTGTGAGGCTCCCGTCGGCAACCTTTGACCTGCGACCCGGAGCTAATTTGGGTGCAGTAAAGCGTCTCCACGGAAACGGTGCTGGCTCTGCTGAAATGTGTTGAAACGCGATGGTGAAAGGGAAGTCTCAAAAGTGCTGCGTGACGCACACTCCGGTCAGGACACAGCTGGGGACATTTTAAACTGTCGCACACACTGACAACAGGAACTCAGACACTTTTAGATCATATTACCTTTATATTCTATAGTTAGGGTGCTCTTAGTAGTAGTAGTAATAGTAGTAGTAATAGTACTAGTAGAAGTAATAGTAGTAGCAGTAATAGTAGCAGTAGTAGTAGTAGTAGTACAATCAGAAGCAGCAGTTGTTATACTATAGTTATGTCTTTAGTAGTAGTAGTAGTAGTATTGGTAGTAGCAGTATATATATATAGTACAGTCAGGACCTCTTTAGTAGTAGTGGCAGTAGTAGGAGTAATTATACTATAGTTGGGATCTCTTTCGTAGCAGTAGTAGTAGTAGTACTAGTAGTAGTAGTAGTAGTAGTAGTAGTAGTAGTAGTAACAGTAGTTGTACTATAGTCATGATGTCTTTAGTAGTAGTAGGAGTAGTTATAGTATTATTAGAATCTTTTTAGTAGTAGTAATGGCAGTAGCAGTAGTTATACTGTAGTTAGGATCTCTTGAGTAGTGGTAGTAGAAGTAGTAGCAGTAGTAGTTATAGTATAGTTAGGATGTCTTTAGTAGTAGCAGTAGTAGTAGTAGTAGTTATAGTATAGTTAGGATGTCTTTAGCAGTAGCAGCAGTAGTAGTAGTTATACTATAGTTAGGATGTCTTTAGCAGTAGTAGCAGTAGTAGTAGTTATACTATAGTTAGGATGTCTTTATCAGTAGTAGCAGTAGTAGTAGTTATACTATAGTTAGGATGTCTTTATCAGTAGTAGCAGTAGTAGTAGTTATACTATAGTTAGGATGTCTTTAGCAGTAGTAGCAGTAGTAGTAGTAGTTATACTATAGTTAGGATGTCTTTAGCAGTAGTAGTAGTAGTTATACTATAGTTAGGATGTCTTTAGTGTTGCCTGCTCAGAATAGCCTGTTGTGCAGGACAATGGCTGCTGAGTCCTTTTGAGCGCGGCCGATCGGAGCGTGAACTGCAGCATAAATCAGACATTAGTGCGTGCTGGGGGGCCACACAGAGCTGAGGGCCCGGGCTCAGGGCCAGGGGCCGTGGGGGGGTCAGGGGGGGGCTCCGGCGCGCGGTGTAAAACAGTTAAAAGCTTATTAGTGCCTCTGAAAGAGAGACTGATTCCCACTTTGTAGAGGACACCCAGGGCCCAGGCTTTGAGGGGATTGTGAAGGGACCAATTCAGATGGGGACCCCCCTTGGTACCCCACCACCCCCTCCTCCCTCACGCCTCTGGGACCCTGTAAGCCCCGCCCCTGCTCCAACCAGACCCTGCCTTCAGCTCTGTTAGCAAGTAGTTAGATGCTCTTTAGCTCTTAGAATGGAAAAACAACACAGTACAGTTATTAAAGTATTTAGTAGTAGATAGTAGTGGTACTTTAAAGTGCATCTTTTATGCAAAATGGACTCTTCTGGAGTGATTTGTGCATGTTTGAGTAATGTTTAATCGCGTATTTTCAAGACGCCATTTTGTCAGCCCCCAATTTTCACCACCACCGGTACACGCCCACTGCCTGTGCTTACTCACCACCACCGGTACACGCCCACTGCTCTGTGCTTACTTCGTTCTCCAATTTTATTTTCTTAATCGGTGATACATGTAGGATTCAGCAGCATCATGTAGTCATTTTGGTACAAATGAAAAAAAAATCCTCACTAGTGTGATGTGCAGCTATCCATAGGGGGTGGCGACAGCATGCGGCGCTTTGTTGTGATGACGTTTACGGCGACGTCAGCTCCCATTGGGTACCGCCGTTTTCTAACGCAGAATTCAGCAGATTTGTTTCTTTTGTTAAGTTGTTTTAAATGAAGAGATTATAACTACAGAGCAGACACAAGCACAATATGTCAGTAACTGTTGTAGTCCTGGTAGTACTTATGAAGTTATTAGTTAGAAACATTTAGTGATGATGCTCAAATGTGTTGAGCTGATTTAGTGCATATACAGTTAAGAGTATATTAGCTGTATCCTAGTATCATAGTTGGGCCTCTAAACTCCGCCCCCGCCTTTAGCTATGTTACTCATTACTCTATGCTAAAATCAATGGGCTTTGTGTGCTGCACCTGACCAGGCTGTGAACTGTAGCTAACCCTCAGTCATAAAGTGCTACTACTACTACTTCTACTACTAATACTACTACTATAACACATGCTAACCCAGAGTCATTAAGTACTGCTCCAACCCCAAGTGATGCGGGACAGATTTCCCTACTGATTACATAATTTACCATGAAATATCCAAAAGGTAAATGCACAAATGTTGAACCGGATCATTTCATATATTCATTTTAGCTGCCTCCATCTGTATTAAATACGATTGGCCTAAACTCAGCAATATACGAGTCAGCTGCACTGGAGAGTAGGCCTATACTTCCTAACCTGTTGTTGACCTCTGCCGTAAAGTGTCCTAACTGATGCAAACTTGAGCCCATTCAAACCCCGGTTCATTTGACCCATTGACACACTTCTACATACATACATATACAGTGAATGTGACCGCTGCATTCATTTCAATAGCAGTTAGCAAAACGCCATAAACTCACACTCATGCTAATCTGTCTGCAGCACATCTCCATAAGTCAACACTGCACAGGCGCTTCAAAGGCTAATGCTAATGCTAATGCTCCACTGTCATAATGTGGATGTTTAGATGGAACATGTGAAGTGGAGGTTAGCCAATGGTCAAACGAAAACGCTAAAATATTATTGTAACAAACGAAATATATCCTCATTATGGTGGTCTTTAATCTGAAAGAGATTTTTAGTTTCAACACGTCATTGTGCCAATCAACTCCCGTTTTCACCTCCACCGGTACAGGCCCACTGTGACATACACACTGCCTTCTCCAGTTTTATTTTCTTAACCGGAGATATGTGTAGGATTCAGCGGCATCGCGTTATCACCTTGGTTCAAATAAAAACTCGCTAGTGTGATGTGCAGCTATCCATAGGAGGTGCAAACAGCTGCACAGCTTCTTGTTGTGACGACGTTTACAGCAACGTCGGCTCCCATTGGGCACCGCAGTTTTCGTGGAGGTCAGCAGAAATTAATATTGCGATTTTAAATGTGCAAATTATTAATGATGCACTGATCCAATATTATCGGATACTGATGCTGATATTAAAACTTTTGGAGGATTGAGTATCAGCTTCCAAATATTGGTTCGGAAAGCCTCATAATGTTTGATTTTTTATTTAAACGAAGCTGATCAGTCATTACTTGAGAAATAAATAACATCTACATCACACATCTGGATCAGTGCCGTCTTTTTTTATTTTTGTTTAAAGGAAATAAATGCTGCTTCAGTCTCTGCACTGGTATCGGTTCATAATGGGTACCAGATACTTTAAAGCTATAAAATTGAAGTTGGTATCGGAACAAAAAAAAACCTGGCTCGGTGACTCTACAAATTATGATGATCCCCAGGTGTTAGATTATAACTGGCCTACACAGCAGACACAAGCACAACAGGTCTGCTTTAAACTTACTGAACAAAAGTAAATGATAAGAAACTAAATTATGCAGTATCACGTTTTTCTTGCATAATACTAAGACGTCCATCCCTCTGGTCCCACTCTGCGACTCCTCCGTCAGTCCTTTTGTCTGCTCTCTCCAACAAACTCTCAATGGAATAAAGTGTGTTGTTTTTGTCTGCACTCAGCTCCAATTCAGCCCTCCACAAAGCTCTGGAGGTGTGGAGGTCCAGGGGGGGCGCACAGAATCGGACCCAGGGGAGGGGCCGTCCTTTGGGGTGAAGTCATGCTGAAGACTGGGCGTGCCTCTGGATAAAGCTGCTGGCTGATCGGCACGACGCGGCAGTGTGGCTAAAGTGGGCAGCCCTCAGATTAATTAGGCCGAGCGCCGGGGCCCATTGAGCCCCGGGACCCCCCTTCCCTCCGACCCCCCCATTCGGGACCCCCACGGAAAACCCCAAAAGCCCCCACCCTCCCGCGCACACCCACCCCGCATTAGCATGTGTGAGAGCGGCACAAATACTCTTTTAATGGCTTTTTCACTGCTTTTGAGAGGGAGATGGATCAGGGGATGGGGAGAGGCAGAGGAGGAGGAGAAGGAGGAGAAGGAGGGGGCAACAATAGTTCACTTTCATTAAAGTGCAATTCAGAGCTCACAAACTCACTCTGGGATTCTGCACTGACACATCTGGGAAAACTTTTGGGAAATATAATGTAAAAAGTGTTTTCAAAGATAAAAAGCCCTGTAACCACATCTTTCCATGGATTTGAGCAAAATGTGCCTCACCCCAGTACAGATATATTGTATAAGCAGCTCTTGAGGTCAGAATTAGTCTGTGTACTGTCTGCATCTAGTTAGAAAGTGTTTCATTGGCTGATAATCAGGAAGTGTGTGCTAGTTGTCATTTGCTTTACTGTCACAGCAAAACTGCACTCTGGTCTCTAAAAGTTGTGAAAAGTGCTTATAAACTCATCATGGTGAATAATTAGGATGCTCTAAATGCATAAGGTCAGTGAGGAATAACTTTGGACCACTGCAAACTGTTTAAAATGAACTAGTTCTGTTTTTCATGTTTTTAAGACAGCAAAAATCAGGTTTAATTAACCAAAAACGACAAGAGAGATTAATCCTGAAAAAATCATGTCCTGTTATACTACGTTATATATATGGACTTTTGCACATTCAAAAGGAAATATTTTGTTTTATTATTATTATTATTATTCACTATGGAAACGGTCCTAGATTCTCATCATTTTGAAATCCATGGATAGGCCTACTCCACAGGTCAAATATGCACTATGGAACTTTTCTGACAGAGGCCTGCTTGTGTCCATGAAGATGTTAGTGCTTTTCCTGGATAGTTCAGTCTACTTAAATGAACTGTGTGTAAAATTTAGATGTTAAATTCCATAAACATGACATATCTGTGTCCCCAGATACAAGGTAAACATGTTTAGATCAAATATAGGTTTTACTGGTAACTGATTTATTCTTAATCACAAAAAACATTGGACATGATTTCTCATTTATTTATGTTATAATTTGGTGTTTTGGTTCAAGACGATTATCCAATCAGATTGAGCCTCACATGAGTTTCTCTTTTGGGTTGCCAGTTTCAATGCTGAAATCCAGTTGGTTTAAACCTAAAATGCCTCTCTCTGATCTGAATGGTCACTACCTAAACCCCAGCACCTGCAGCATCATGACTCAGTGCTAGTGCAGCCTCTGCAGCTCAGAGAGTCAATTCTGGAGGTTCTTTCACATGAGGCCTGTCCATATACTGACAATGAGACACACTTGTGTGTGTTTCTATCTATAGGTTAAAGCTCTGGACACACAGGCTCAGGTGTGACTGTAGTACCTTTTTAAAGCAGCAGAGCACAGGCTGCAGTTCCTTTAATGACATGCTCTTTATTAACTGTCCTGTATTTGTTCGGGTGTGGCCCTGGTTAAGTCCACACACATATACATACACATATACATATACATATACATACACATATACATACACATATACATATACATACACATACACATATACATATACATATACATATACATACACATATACATATACATATACATATACATACACTGTAACATGATAATTCTCTATAGATCTGAGTTGACTTTGATATTTTAATATCCTCCATCCAGACTGCAGCTCATTTGTTTCTAAAAATACATTTGAACTTCCATGTTTATCTTCATAAGTTGTTCTTATCTTCACACTGTGTTTACATCCACACCCCAGATCTGATTATTATCTCATTTCTGAAGTTATCAGATTCCTGAATTCCAAAAGATTAAAAAAAAAGTGCAAACTGATGTGGCAAAGATGAAAATGAAAATGAAAGAGAAATTGTAAACATCTTGTGCTGTAAACACACACCAAAAACCAGATCTGATGTTTGGGTTATCTGATTACTCCTCCGCTGGCTCAGTGTGAGCTCTGTGCTGTCTCCACTTCTGAAGCAGCATTTGTGAAGAACAACAGCAACACTTAAGCCCTCCTCACAGCCTGAAGAGCCTCCTTCAGACCCTGTAGACCTGAGTGTGTGGAGAAAGTGTTTTTACAGAGAGGCAGATCTCGTTAAAGAGCACACACAGCCTTTGTCCTGTTTGACTAGACACAATCAAGTCAATCACAGAGAGACAGAGGGGCACTTGTGACCGGGGCGTGCATGTGAGGCAGAGGGGTGTGCATGTGAGGAAGAGGGGCATGCAAGTGAGGCAGAGAGGCGTGCACGTGAACACATTTGCTTTATACAACACCTTTTGGACTTTACAGTACATTATTCATTCACTCTACAGTTGTGGTCAGTGTTGTGGTTTGCTACTGTAGCCACAGTTGCCCTGGGACATAAACTGCTTTAGAATGATGTTGAGCTGTATCTTTCACAAGTATAAGACACATAGACTAGTACACGCCCATGGACCACTATGGAACCTACTGGACACTGAGGATTACACAGATATAAGGCCACATGGGAATAGAAAACAAAGTACCAACATTTAATGTGGAACATCACAGTATATTGTCTTAAGAGTGTTTTTATTATCATCGTGGAATCGGAATTGGTATCAAGACTATTCCTTAGCATTGTGATAGCACTAGTTCAATTGCACAGAGAAAGAATCAGCCAGGAGATATATTAGACTAGCTTGTGTTTCATGTTTTGGTTCACTGTGTTACAAGGAAACCTTTGATAAGTTAGATTGTGCTGTGGAAGAGAACTTGGTGTGCATGTGGTTTATATATACCTTTGCAAAATGGTTTATGATTTTGACGTTAGCCTTTGATATCAGCAATTAGTCCTTCAAAGATCTAATGCTAATGCTATGCTAATGGTCGAGACCGGGACCTGAGAAGAGGCGAGTGAGGAGTGTGTGGAGAAAGTGTCAGTGCTGAGATCTGACTAAAGACACACACACACACACAGCCTTTGTCCTGCCTCTACTGTCTGAGTCACACTCAATCAACTCAATCACACAGACAGAGAAAGGGAGGGAGAGAAGAGAGGGAGGGAGAGAAGAGAGGGGGAGAGAGAAGAGAGAGAGAGAGAGAGAGGGCTTAAGGGGGAGAGAAAGAGAGAGAGAGGGAGGGAGAAAAGAGGGAGAGGGAGAGAAGAGAGGGGCAGAGAGAAGAGAGAGGGAGAGAGAGGGCTTAAGGGGGAGAGAAGAGAGAGAGAGAGAGAGAGAGGGAGGGAGAGAAGAGAGGGGGAGAGAGAGGAGAGGGAGAGGGCTAAAAAGGGGGAGAGAGAGAGCAAGAGGAGAGAAAGAGGGAGGGAGAGAAGAGAGGGGAGAGAGAGGAGAGAGTGAGGGCTTAAGGGGGAGAGAGAGGGAGAGAGAGAGAGAAGAGAGAGAGGGAGAGAGAGAAGAGAGGGGAGAGAGAGGAGAGAGAGAAGGCTTAACAGGGGAGAGAGAGCAAATGGAGGGAGAGAAGAGAGGGGGAGAGAGAGGAGAGAGGGAAGGAGAGAAGAGAGGGGGCGAGAGGGAGGGAAAGAAGAGAGGTGGAGAGAGAGGTGGAGAGAGAGGGAGAGGGGAGAGAGAAGAGAGAGAGAGAGACAGAGAGAGAGAGAGAGAGAGAGAGAGAGAGAGAGAGAGGAGAGAAAGAAAGAGAGTAGAGAGAGTGGAAAGAGAGAAGAGAGAGAGGGGAGAAGAGAGAGAGACAGGGCTTAAGGAGGAGAGAAGTTAAAGGTGCACTGTGTCACTTTTTGGTAGGGGGTCTAACACCTGGTCTTCGCCTACTGTCGTTAGTGGTTTGCCTAGAATGTCCCATAGTATGGCATTAACTGTTTCTATCATGCATTTAATTAATGACATGTGATTTTCTTGTTCAAATGTACCCATTGATAATGTGCTGTCACCTGCTCATTTCAGAAAGTGAAACAATGGCACTTCAGTGAAGAGTGTTGTTTGACTGTAGACCTACCTGCTTTCGCAGGGTGGCTGGACGCTCCCTAAGAGATAGGGTGAGGAGCTCAGTCACACAGGAGGAGCTAGCAGTAGAGCTGCTGCTCCTCCATGTCAAGAGCAGCTAACTGAGGTGGCTCAGGCATCTTTTCCAGATGCCTCTTGGATGCCTCTCTGGAGAAGACCCAGGACATGCTGGATGTCTCCC
>KN483107.1:0-43808 GCA_000787095.1 Periophthalmodon schlosseri | reverse complement strand
CTTGACATAGAGGAGCAGCGGGTCTACTCCGCTTGCATCGGCACTGCAATTTTATCCTTTCGGACATTACCCAAAGCTCATGACCGTGGCTTGATGAAGGAATCAGGACAACATCATCTGCAAACAGCAGAGATGAAATCCTGCTGCTTGTAGGATTTCATCAGTTTTTGTTTTGCCAGTTTTTGTTTCATGTGGATAAGCCCAGTAGTTACAGAGATATTAACCATAAACCAGGTCAACAAATCTGCAAACTGACAGTCATTCTACCAAAGCATCCTGACCTCCATTTTAAACTACATAGGACTTTCTAGAATGTTCTGACGTAATGTGAATGAAACCTGTTATAGATGGTTTTCAGATTCTACAATGTGATGACGTCATACTCCCAGATGGGGGCAAGAGACAGTTTCCCTATTGATTACATGGTACTTTACCATGAAATATCCAAAGGTAAATTCATAAATGTTGAACTTGATCATTTATTTCATTTCATTTTTATTTGTCATACTTTTGTATATTTATGGGGTCTTGTGGGAGCATAGATGACATAGACATATGGGCTGAGCACTGGACAGAATCTTACAGCTAACCGTACGGAGGGTTCGAATAAGGGCTGGGAAAAATCGCTCAGTTACTGAAACATGCATGGAAGACATCCAAAACCTCTTCAGGCATAAAACCTTGCTAAAATTCTAAATGTTGTTATGTCATCTGTTATAACCTCTAGGCAATATAATTAGTAAGTAAGTAATTTTAATGAAAAAGTGAAGACATTTTTATCCAAATCAGCACCCACATCTCAACAATATCTACATAAATGAAAATTCTGAAATCTTAGTCAGAAAGTTTTAAACATAAAGATGAAGACATTGGATTCCGCCTCCTCTTCCTCCATCTGATCTTTTCATTGGCATAGGAGCTGTAAGGACACCGCTAATA
The DNA here is from genome assembly GCA_000787095.1 of Periophthalmodon schlosseri. Lineage (NCBI taxonomy): Eukaryota > Metazoa > Chordata > Actinopteri > Gobiiformes > Gobiidae > Periophthalmodon > Periophthalmodon schlosseri. The sequence continues at coordinate 42,869 of KN483107.1, read as the reverse complement.
TGAGCTGTATGACAAGCCTCGTGTGATGTCATTTCAATGAGACAGTCCGCTCGCCTCACAGCAACAGGATCCCAGTCCAATTCTCAGGGTTTTTGTTTTCTGTATCCTTCAGTGACTGTCCTCTGGGTGCCTCTGCTTCCTCTTTCATCCTAAAACAATACGGTAATCCTCCAGCTACTCCTGACCATTCACTATGACCCTTGGGTCTCTGTAGTCTGTAGTAGCAGCATTAGTCAAAGATGGGTAAATATGGGGCATTCCCACAATCACTAAAATAATCCATAGCGTTGTCTTCATTATACTGTATGCAAACACAAATGATCATGTTCTTGTAGTGATTTGGTGAAATGTCCACAGAGATGTGAGGGGCCGAGCTCAGAGCCAGAGGCACACTTCCCTTGTAATCACACTGAGTCTCATTAAAGCCACATTGGGTTGATTTATGGCTCATCTATTGGCATCTTTCATTGAATCTGAGCACATTCTGCAACACATCTAATTATGGCCCCTGAGGGCCATAAAGCACTGGTCTGTCTAAAACAGGCTACAGTTCTCTGCATATTCTGTACTGAACATCCCTGGACTCTGTTGTTCACTACCCCTTTCAGACATGACACAAAACTGCCATGCATCATATTGAGCTGCAGAGACACATGACGTCATTCATCAGACGACCCAGCCTTTAACATGACAAACATTACAGACACAACTCAGAATCCACCAGGACCTCCAGCGTGCCCGTCCCTCCTGTATCTGACTGTCTCTGTCAGCCAATCACTGCCTGTGCTGGCTTGTCTTGGTGTTTCTTCCCTTTTTCACAACCCATTTTTAAGATTTAGAAAACTATGAATATATGTGTATGTGACAGTATTAAGTTAGATCTACTCATTCTCTACATTTGACCCATTTTTCAGTGCCACTGGTGAGGAAACTCTGCACAGAGAGTTAAGCTGAGACTTTCTTACTGTGAAGCATGAGTGCTAACCACTCAGCCACACACTGTCTATTTCAGTTTTTTAGACTGTACACAAATGATCTCTCTATTTGCATTATGCACTCAAATGTCTCTATATCAAGGAGCACAGAATCATACATCAGTACACAGACCCTAGAGGCGAGGGAGAGTGCCCAAGGACACAATGACACAATGCATTTCAAGTTCAGACTGAACCACCAACCTGTAGGTTAGTGGACAAATGTTGAATCACTTGCCAACTGTCAAAAGTAAGAGTTCCTTTCAGAACCCAGGAATCTAAGATTTGGAAATTCTTTTCATATGGAAATGCATTCAAATGAAAACAGGACCAACAACTCATTATTGCTGCTGCCTCTGCTGCACAGGAAACACAACATTTACATTTAATGTTTGCACTACAAACTGCCCCCCTGAACACTATCATGCTTGTGAATACTATGTGCCAAAGCATGGTGAGGCCCGAGTACCACTACAGTCATGGGCAACTTTAAACACCTACTTCCTCCTTTCACTCTTTAAAAATCAGAGAAACCCTTCTTTAACTTCCTAAACAGGACTCTTGCCGGGCCAACCACAGGGTGGGGGAGGGGTTTGGCAATACAACATGTCTTGCATTAGACAACAACTTGCATTAGATTTTACAAAACCTATCATGCTTCCCTGCGGCCTTAATTGGCTTTTGCCCACATTGGCATTGGTATTTCACGTTTTCTATGTTCAAATATTGTCTACATTTGGAAAATGCACTTTCAAAACTACACCTCTATTTCCAGCACGCTGTTTAGGTGTTGGAGTGCCATCTGCTGTTAGCAGTTGGAATGAAAAAGCAACAGGATTGACATGCTAATAGAGCCATGTGTTTGTTGTGAACACATTTTAAGAACAGTAATGTTCTGAATTGTCTCTCTTAATGCAGACACCTCCTCTGAATATACTTGCATCTTTCAGAACAAAATGTATAAACATTTTTCCTGAAATTTTCAGTTCAGCTCACACCAGATTGATATGTGTAACACTCAGAACTGAGTGCTACACATTTAATAATCTGGGATGGCTCTCGCTGAAAACCATCAAGATAAACTTTGGTTAAATCCAGATGAGAAAAATGTAAACATTTTCCCAACCACAAACGCACAAAACACTTCCCTCTGCAGTTTTTTAAAGTCTGTATTTTTGCTGAAATAGGCTGAAGAGCTTCTATTGATGTCGTCATGTTTGTTTTGGTTCGCTTGGTGTCTTCATTTTTGGCTTCTACCCAAACTACAATGCTGCTCTGCCACTGGTCCAGTCTCCAGCCCACTTGTGGCCAGTCCCAATCTTTTTTCTTGTGTCACACAAACATGCCACCATGTTTGTGTGACACAAACCATGACCATGTGTTTCTCTGATTGCTTAATCTGTCTGTCAGTCCTGGAGACAGGATACGTTCCAGACTATTTGTCTTTATAATGTATTTGTAAAAGTGTGTAGTCCTACAGTCCAATGCAGCACCAGACAGTGTTTTTTTATTTTTTTTTTATGTACATCGAACACATTAAATGAAACCTGTAGTGATTCTAAAAGCATACGTGTACATGTGTTACAGTACTGTGATAAATGACATAATGACATTCGAAACATTCTCTAAATAGGTTCTCCACAGTCGCTGCTTCAGTCAAACCAATACCCCTCCTCTGTATGTGCTGGGCCTGGGCCGCTCCCCATTTTGCTCTAAGTACAAGTGCTCTGTTTCCTGTGGCAGTCTCACAATGAGCCTTCAGCCCCTGGAGGAGATGCTCTGATTGGTTTGTCCACGTGTGCAGCTGGAGGCGGGCGGGTGAACATTTCCTGGGCGCGTTAGATTTCTGTGCCTGTCGTCATTTAATTTCAGCACCGCTAGGAGGGCACACGCAGCCTCACTTTTCATTTAGTACGGCTTTTAACAGTCCGCGCTTGTTTGTGGAAGTGTTGGGAAGTGCTTGGAGCTGCGTGTACCTCCACCTGAGCACCCCATTCCCCCACGCTGAGAGCACCCTGCAGCCCCGAGCTCCTCCGCCCCACAGGGATTGCAGTAGAACACATCCGGGCTGCAGGCGCTCCCCTTGTGTAACTACTCTCCTGCCTGTGTGTCGTTTTAATGAGGGCTTACATAAATGATCGAGGATTCGTAATTGCTTCTGTGATTTTCCCTTCCTTTTGGTCCCATGGAGAATTATAGATGAAGCTGCAGCACACACACAGGCTATTGTAAACGGAGTGAGCTGAAAAAGTATTAAAGGCTGCAAAAGAGACACACATTTGTATTTGATATGTGAGGAATATGATAACTGTTCATGGTCAAGGGGTTCTTCCACTGGGTTGCCTTGGAGCTCTTCGGGCATAGGGTTAATGGCAGCCTGCATGCGCACTTCTCGATACTTAACGAAGTCTGGTCACCGGTGATTCTCCCCAAGGTCAGATGCGCAGTTGGATTAGAAATTAGGGACATGCATGGTCCATCCGTGTCAAAACAAATATGGCTGCTTATGGGGAAATAAAGGAAGGAAAAGAAATATCACAAGGGACTGAAAAACATTTCTGATTTCTGTGGAATTAATGATCTGATATGAAAGAAGTTAGATTTTGTTCAAAATGATGGGTGACCAATGAGCTCCTTTGTTTCAGTGCAATAAAATCAGCCCAATTCATCACTGAAATAAACAGATCTGATTGCCCAGTCTGAATCTGACTCGAGACGTGATGTACATGGTGTTGAATAATGTTAGTCTATCATTGTACCGAGTTATTTGCATATTACGTCCTTATGTGGAAATACAGTCTTCCTGGTTGAATTATACTTGTTAGTCCATGGGGGCCATAATTTTTAATAGAGCTCCTGCAGTCGTCATCACACAATCCCAGCATGCACCTCCAAATCCCATACTGGCAGTGGTAGTGCCGGAAAATTCCCATAGAAACTAACTGCGTCGGCCGTAATGAACAAACTTTATGTGAGTTTCAGAGATTGTGGATTATTGTTGCGCACTGGGATGTGCACATTACCAAGGGCAGAAGAAAGTCTGAGCCTTTTACAAGATTTACAAAGCTCCAGATTGACGGTAGAAGTGGATTTCTGCAGCTAAATGAGCTGCAGCTAATTAAGCCGTACATTAAATAAGCTATGAATGTATTTTTGCATTGATATTGTTTTTTTTTTTTGTTTGGTTTTATTTTAACAATTCAACCATTGTTTCATAATGATTCAAAAATTGTACCTTTGTGTATTGTCATTAGCATTATAGTGTGTTAATTAGGCAGAGAGAGAGTAGTTAGAACAGAAACGATCCAGATGCTTTTTGCTAAACACTGTTTATTTGCTTAACATTAGCTGACTGCTTAGCGATGTTGATTGTAGAAAATAAAATCACAACTAAAGTTAAATCTGTGTTTTTTGTGTGTTTATTACACTGACATGAGATTTTAGCTCCTAATAGGTTACAACATCTGCACATTAGTTAAAACATCATGTTTCGCTGTATATCAAATTCCCATCATTTAAACTGTCAATATCAGTAAACATTATAGGTACGGGACTTTATAATAAAGTATATTTTGCACACTTTTTGATGACATAAGTCGGTGATGACCAGATGTTCAGGTAGTACAGATTTAGGATGCAATCTGTACTCAAAATCATACCCGTGCCAGGTAAGGTCACTAATGTTTAATCTGATTAGTTGTCTATGATTTCATTTAATGACAAAAACCCTCCATTCATTACTGCTAATTCACCAATATGGCTTCCCTGTCAGATTTAGTCATGTGGTGCAGGAGCTCTACAGGCACATTTCCACTGGCTTTGGTCCTGCGAGTGGGTTGCCTTGGAGCTTTTCGGCACAGTTATGGTTAATGGCAGCCATGGCATGTCTCCAGGTCCAGGGGCAAGGTTGCCTGAGCTCCTGAAAACACACTTCTCAAATACTTTCTGAAGATGTGAGTCTGGTCACTGGTGAATCTCCCTGAGTTCAGATGGCCGTGATTGACAGGTGGATTAGCCAATCAGGGACACTCAAGCTCCATCCGCATCAAAACAAATATGACTGCTTATGAGGAAAAAAAAGAAAGAAAAAGGAGTATCAGTCAGTAAGTAAAGCATTAAACTGTGAATCTGAGGAGAGAGAAATTCAATTTTGTTCAAAATGATAAATGACCATTTAGCTCATTTGTTTAATTTTCAATGGTTTGCTATTTTCAGCCAACAACCCAATCATCCAAATCACTGCACAGCGGCAGATTGGCTCAATTCCTGGTCTCGGTGGGAGTGGAGTTCAGCCGATAACTGTTTAGGTTTCTTCCAGGTCCTCCAGTAACAAGGACTAAAGCAGGACTAAAGCAGGACTAAAGCAGGACTAAAGCAGGACTAAACCAGGACTAAACCAGGACTAAACTACAACTAAACCAGGACCTGTGGTTAAAGTGGAACTAAAGACTAAATAAACGTTTTTCACTGCTAAACTGTGCACATGGTGTTTTAATAGCATTGTCTACTGTTCCTAGTCCTTTTTGGGCATTTTAGTGCAAACTAGGTTAATTTGTTAAGTTTTCTGGGAAAAACAGTGAAATACCGAGTGTGTGACGCCTCCAGTGGCCCCTGCGATTTCAAGTACTATGTGACATCACGCTGTTCTTCCTTGTTTACAGCTAGGTATTTCTGGCTGCAAAGGTGGAGTTTGAAATGTGGACACCTGTTATACCAATCACACTGTTCCTTATACCTCCAGACCCGTCCCCTCCTCCCCCCTCACTCTTTTCTTTAGTACTCCAGATATTGCCCAGTTCAGCAGCTCTATTTGAAATGTGGTTATGGGTGGAGTTTAGGTGTTTAGTCCCACTTTAACTAGGACCAAGGGATACTGTGATTTAACTGTATCTACGCCAGCAATAGACCAAAACTAGACCAGAACTTAACTAGGACTAGACCTGGACCTGACCAGCCTCTCCAGCTAGATACTTCAGACCAAGATCCTGGCTCAAGATGCTGGAAATGCATTTGATCCCTGCATTTTCCCAGTGCGCAGGCCTATAAGGTAATATAATGTAAAGAAACTCAAACAGCATACAGTTGCAGATGAATTGGTTCTCAGCAGGCATAGTCTAATCCCCTCGTGCCTCACAAAGCTCTCTGTTTTCTGATCTCATCTTTTGTTTACACTTGTTTTTTGCTGATGAGTCGGATCTATTCTTACCGCCGCATCTCCGCAGTGCCGCGCTTCTCCCAGACAGAGGCACATCTCGCTCTTGTTGTATTATCTCCCCCTCACCCCCTTGGCACACTCCCCCAGCAGTAGCAGGAGAGAACAAGCAGCAACGCAGATGCAGGCTCTGCACAAAGCCGCTGCAGGTGGAGGTGGGATGCTTGGTCCTGTTTCCATGGTGACAGCGCGTTGTTATGGAACAGGATTGCCATGACGGTGCACTGTGAGGTGTACTGTTGCTACTGGGCACAGGTGACCTAAAAGGAACGCTCTGGGCACATCCTGGACAAGACAGCACCAGTGTTTTGTATAGACTTCTACACAAAATAATAGAGGAAGCTGTGTTCTCTTTCTAGAATAGAGACTTTCTTTTGAACATATTAATTTCTATGAGCTTCCTGTTTATTCATGGGTTTCAGATGCTGTTTATAGGTGATATTTTGAGAACTTTTGCCAATTCAAAATATAATATTTTGTTTTGACTGTTAATTGCTATGGTAACTGTCCTAGAATATCATCATTCTAAATGGATAGGTTGTGTTGCCTGGCATGTCCAGAATGATATCTCTATGTATTTTTTTCTGGTCTGGTCTCCATGGCCTTTGTTGCCTCCCGAGCCAGAACTAAATATAATTGTCCAATCAGTTTGTTCAGTGGCGAATGTGAAGAAAAGTAACTCATTGGTCACCCATCATTTTGAACAAAATCAAACTTCTCTCACTTCTTCATCATGTTTTTTAGCCCCCTGTTACATTTTTTTCCCTTTATTTTTTCCTCTTATGCAGACATATTTGTTTTGATACAGACGGTCCATCCGTGTCCCTGATTGGCTAATCCACCCGTCAGTCACACCTTTCTGAACTCCGATTCACCGATGACCAGACTCACATCTTCGTAAAGTATTGAAGAAGTGTGTCTTCTGGATCCCAAGCAATAGGCTGTGTTCACAAAACATCACAACATTATAAACTGCCCTTAAAATTGAGCTGGAGGACAGTGAGAAATCTGTGGTAGATTTTTATCCATGTGAAACAAAATCTGGCACAACTTCAATGTCTCTTCTGTCAGCAGAAGCAGTAAGTAAAAAGATTTTTTCAAGATCAGTCAGTTGAAAGGACTTTCAGCTACAAGATTAATATGGAAGGTTTGTGGGGCCAGTCTTTACCAAATAGTCATTTGGATCAACATTTGTGGATTTTCAGTTTGGTTATTTTTTTCAAAAGCTGTAAACCTCCCATAGTTATGCCCTCCATCTGACATTATGACATCACCACGTTATAGAACACAGTCTATTGAATGTCATTGTCGTTATGAGTGGTCCTTTGGCTCTGTCCCCGCTCCTGTCTGCTCCTGCCCACTCCTGTGTCCACTGCTGCCTCGGGGCATCTGGCTCTCCACTATCGATGTGTGCTCATAATGGCCTCATAATGGCGCCGGTGAGATCTGTGCCATTAAATCGATTTGAGAGAGAGGAAACAATCAGCACAACATCCCCTCAACTGTTTTATGACACTTTCACCTGGTCAATACCAAGGAAATCACATTTGCTCTAATGGTATTCAGCAAATTTAAAATCTATGGCGTAACAGGATTGTAGAGGCATGCAGCCAGGGTTTTACCAGAAAGAGCACCACACAACCAGATTGATATTTTGCAGTGACATCACGCTGGGGGTGTTCTGCCTGTATGGCGGAAAGTTCAGCAGTTACCGTGGCAACACAATGCACACATTAGTAAACACAGCTTTAAAAATAGATTTTGCATAATACATCCTCTTAACGTTTGACATTATTAGTTTAGTTACAGTGCTATGTCTTTCTCCTCCCCAGGCAGACCATTTGTGGGCTGTGGAATAAACCAGGCAATTCTCTTCCATTGTTTAGTTGTTTCTAATGGAGCAGACAAAAGGATGCGCCCACATCACTGACCTGAGAGCTGTGTTTGAGGCTGATACGTGGATAAAAGCTACAAAAGTCCAACATGAAACATTCAGGCCCAGTGGACACGGAGCTGCCATGTTTTATTGAGTAAGAGTAAGAACAATAGCGCTGCAGGTGGTGGGGTTCAAAAGCACTTTGGCAGGACATTTAGATGGTAAAGTGGAGACACGACAGCCCATCCCCAGAGCGCTCTGTGGACACGGTTGGCCGGATGAGCTCCACAGGCTAATGGAGCATGACCCTCTCCACTTAGACCTCACTGTGGCTAGGCTACAACACCTCCAGCACCGAGACAGTATCTGCCCCATTCATCACATCTAACCACAGCAGATTTACTGTTCTAGAAGAGAACAGTGAAACCTGTGTGGAGAGGCGCAGTCTGGAGCTACCTCTAAATAAAGACTTAAACATACTTACACATATTATGCATTCTTGTGGCTTTAAAGAAGACATATTGTACTTGTGTTTGCTATATAGTTATGATCTATGGCACCTGTGGATCATTATGTATAATTTGCACTTGTGTTTGCTATATAGTTATGATCTATGGCACCTGTGGATCATTATGTTATAATTTGCACATTTTAAATGTAAAAATCGTCTAAATCAATTCAATAAAAGAAACAAGTCCGCAGACTTCTGCGTTAGAAAATTGCGGCGCCCAATGGGAGCAGATGTCGTCGTAAATGTCATCGCAACAAAGCTCTGATGGATAGCTGCAGATTAAGCTAGCGAGTAGCTGATTTTTTTTTCATTTGTACCAAAATGACTACACCACGCTGCTGAATCCTACGCATATCACTGATTAAGAAAATAAACTTGGAGGGCTAAGTAAGTACAGAGCAGTAGGTGTATGCCAGTGGCAGTGAAAATGGGGGTTGATTGGCATCTTGAAAATAAATGATTAAACTGATCAAACATGCACAAATCACTTCAAACACAACTTTGGGCGAGTAAATAGTGAGAGGAAACAACTATAACTATATATTATTGTTAAAAATCTGAAAAGTAGATTTTGCAGAATAAGTTGGCTTTAACTGTCGGTCTTCGGATGTGTGGGTGAATGCTCTACCATCGACCCACTGCCTCGTACACTCAAGTATAGCCTACGCATAGAGGGAGCTCCTATGCCTAAATACCTCATTGGAAACAGACATTATTTTAAGTTAAAAAAAAGTGCAATATTTATTCCAACATGACCAAAAGCATGTTTATAAGAGGATAAAAGCCACCCCGAAGAACGTATTATATGTGTTTTTTAATTCAGAAAAATGTGAGTACATCAGGAGTAGTGGGCTGCGACTTTTCCCTCTAGGATCTCTGGAGCTGTCTCTGCGAGCTTCTCGATCCAGATGATTGTCCCTGCGCTGCTGTGCCTAAGGCCTGGAGCAGAGATTGTGCATCAGAGCTCCATATTTTCACATCCAGAGCCCCACTAACCTGTCATCAAATGCTCCATGTTCCATAAGCTCAAAGTATGTGCGTAGATTCTCCTAAGAGTCTCACAAACGACAGTGCCTTTAGAGTAGGTAAAGTGAAGCAGCTTGTGAGTTGGAGTTTGGTCCACTCATGTTTCTGTGCCTTCAGCTGGATAATTGCGATTCTTGCTACTAAAGAAAATCTCCGTGTGCTGGTACAGTGTCCTCAGATCTACTTAGATGATATTTTCAAAAGCAGCAACTTTTGTTCATCCTTTGGCCACCTACTGTAACAAGTATACATTTATTAACACACGCTTGAAGGCAAATGCCATATTTGCTAAAAGTTAAATTAGCCCAAGAACATTCCCGTGGTTTACCCCAGTGTCCTCCAAGCTCTAGGCCCCTTCTTCACGAGCCCTGTAGTTCAGGCCATGTTTACTTATTACTTTTAATTATTACTGTGCAATATGTTGCATTTCTCTTTTTGACTTGTTCTGCATGCAGTGATGTTTGAGTGGTGCGCAGGAGGATTTTTTTTACATCTGTCTTTTGTTCTTTTAAAATGTAGACATCTGCACAGTGTTTGTGTGCCATCACATACTTACTACCCAACCCTCTGGTGAATCTGTCTATAGGCATTCATGCCTGTCAAGGATTCTTGACATCCAAAGGAACAAATGCCAGGCGCGCACCCAGAACAGTACTGAGTTGGTTATGTCACACGACGTGAGCCACTTGCGGTTGCTGTCATCTTTTCTTGTGAAATCTTTACGAATGGGATGTTCAGGGTTTTGTTTGAGCTGATAGGAGAAACACAAATCTAAATCCTGCACTAAGGCGAGACAAGTTATGAATACTAGTTTCTTGTAGTCGCTGTTGACCTGGCAGAGGAACTGGTGTCTCTCCCTGCATCTCCCTGGGCTCCTGAGTTCAGTAATATTAAATATTAGATTTAAAGATATATGTCCAGGAGGCACGGGCTGCATCATCAATGATATTCCTGAGGTCATGCGCAGTTTCATGTCTTTCAGCATACAACCCCCTGTCCCTTCCACTGGCTCACACTGTGTGCCCCATCCTTTAGTTTAGTTTATTAAGGTTCCCATTAGCTAATGAAATATCAGTAGCTTTTCATCCTGAGATCTTCTCAAATTCATTATATACATTTTAATGTATAATACACAAAGTACACACACACACGCACACATACACATATTGGCAAATGTTTACTGGCAGTGGTTTATGAGGTTTTATGGAGATCTTTTTGCCGCTGCCAGTTTGAATGTTGATTAATAATATAGAATTCTGGCGCTGTGTAATGTATTGCAAATACGCACCTCCCAGACGTGTGATTAGCCGGTGAACAGTAGATATTTCACAGCTGGGTAGGCAGCAAAGATGGACAAAGGTGAAACTTGATCAGATGATTTCAACCAGATTTAACCATGCATTTTCCAGCTACTGCCAAAAGTTTATAATTCTTAAATATGATGTCCTCTGGCTCTTTATTTTGTGAAAGACAGTTTAAACCAATAATCAATAACTTGATGTGAAAGTAAAGTAGTATTTGTTACACTTGCTATACACTGACTTAACCGTTTACCAACAAAACACAGTACATTAAAGAAGACCTATTATGCAAAATCGACTTTGTGGAGCTTTAAACCATGCTATTCATGTTTCCCATGTTATTTACCCACTCAAAGTTGTTTTTTGTGTGATTCACGCATGTTTAAGTAATCTTTGTTCTCTTTTATTCAAGACACAATCTTGCCTATCAGTCCCTGTTTTCCCTGTCCCCTGTATACGCCCACAACTCTGTACTTACTTGGTTCTCAAATTTCATTTTCTTAATTGGTGATACATGTAGGAGCAGCACTGTGCAATCATTTTGGTACAAATGAAAAAAACAAAAACAAAACAAAAACAAACTACTCGCTTGCAAAATTTTGCGACTCGTTTCCTTTATGTTGTTTTAGATCAATATTTTTTAAGGCTGGTTCACAGGATTTGCACATGTCACATTCCCTTTTTGATGCCAAAAATCCTTTCATGATATGAGATTTGAAGTGTCTCATCACAGCAGTGATTTCAGCTTTGGTCCATGGTCTTCTAGCATATGTCCCTTTGCCTCTGCGAGCTGCTGAAAACAAACACGTAAAAATGCTTGGTAGTAAGGATGGCTACATTTTTAAACTCAGGTGTGTTGCAGTACTAGCACCAAGGGAACTGTAGTAACAAAAGTAAAAAGTTGCTTTATTTAAAACTTGGAAAATATGGTGAAGGAAACTCAACTTGACCATACCATTGTGTCCAAAGACATATCTGTCAGCCCTGGGGGAAGATGATCCATCATGTATCCATATTTTCATCTGAAAAATATGTAACAGAATATCATACTTGTTGTGTTTTATATAAGTACAGTTGCTGTTGTATGATAATGATAAGTTTTAAGCAACGCTATGTATCTTTGTCTGAGACCCACTGCTTCAAAAACAAATTGTAATCACATAAAAAAATTTAGAGAATTAAATCAGGTTTTATGTCATGAGTGCTAAGGCCTCTATGGGCTTCATTATTGGCAAATCCCCTCAGCGCAATTGGCTGGCCTGAGTCAAGACTTTCACCTGATGTGTCAATCACCACCATCCACTCCGGGGAAATATAGGACCCCTCTAACTATCTACTTTGTCCATTCAGCACTTATCAAGATGCTTCAGCTGATTTTTTTTCACTGGATATTTTTCTTTGTCAAGACAAGTTTCTGCACTTAGTCAACAGAGAAACCCGAAGAGGCCATAGCGGTCATGACATTGAATTTTATAAGTGTCCTATATGCCCTCGGGGGTGGGGCAACCCTCTAGATGGTGATTGGAGCATGGATAAATGTCTTGACTCAGGCTAGCCAATGGGGCTGAGGGGATTAGCCAATAGCAAAGCTCGTAGAGGGCAACGCACTCATAGATCCCTGGTTATGTTAATGTTACGTAATAACCAATCATTTTATTTGCTGGAGTTGATGCCCCAACTCAGGGAGGCTCCTGAAGGCAAAATATGAGCTTGCTCTCTGACTGTGTCTACTTTCACTGTCTGTCCATCTGTCTGTTTGACTTTGCCTGCCTTTGTATCTATTCATTCTCACTTTTGTTTTTGATCATAGATGCTGGATGTAAAGCTGACTGACACAACGTATTTAATGTGTTACTACCATAAAACATTTTTTTCACATTCAAACTATATAAAATCACCTTCATTAAGAACATCTTTTTCCAGTGCTCTGTCTGCAGCCGGGTTTTGATCCTTTTAACTTTATTTCTCCTCCTTGTCATCATCATTGTCACCGTCTTCATCACCATCATCATCATCATCATTAGCTTCATCTGTGAAATAATGTCAAATAATGGCAAATTACAACTTTATTTTCAGTTTGAATAAAACAAATGAATAACCTTCCCACAAAAAATAATAGCTGCATCCTGTGTATCAGATTTGAGTCAAATTAGCATCTACCATAAAGAATGTGTCTTGCATTGCTCAAGTTGTTGAATTCTTAAAAATGAAGCTTGTAATCTGGTGTCTATGGTCTTTTGTAAACCTAACACCCAAACGACTAAAATAGATCTGGATTTAGCATTAAGACTATACCTCAACCAACTCAATTCATAGGGAGGTCCACATACTTTTTGCCATATAAAGACTGTTGGGATTCATGGGAAAACAAACTGTAACATGGTTGTAGGCTGAGCCATACATACTTGTACAGAACATATTAGAGATGTTCATGATTAACCCTTGTTCAGGAAACTGCTAAGGGTGTCAGACTGTTAAGGCATGCTAGTTAATTAACACACACACAAAATGCATTTGAGTCTAGAAATGAACCCTATTAAAACAGATAGTATAGCCGTGTTCTGTAATAATGTGTTACAAATAACATGCAGTATTTTAAATTCAAATATTACAATATGAATACCTCCAATTTTATCTATGGATACGTCATATCCTGTCAGCAAGCTGGTCCAGTTCATTGTTGCTCGAGTTACAGATTTGTGAAGTGGTTGCCATTTCTTGGCGCAGTTGAGTAGATTGTAAATAACCAGTCTTCTTTGCACCACATTCATCTGCAAACCTTCTGAGACTTTGATGCCCTCTGTAGTATGTCAGGCATTTTGGCACTGCAAACAAGTGCTCATTTGCATCTGGCACATTCCTTTCTCTTGTCAGTCATCAGATTGCGTGCATTTGCCATTTCAGGTGTTAGTAACACCGTGTCTTTTCTCCCCCTTTTCCCCTTCAGTTCAACCCGTTCAAAATAGTGGCACAGCTTCTGCTCATATTCTGACAGCCCCATTTCTTCATGGGTGTTTGAGCGATCTCGTTCTATGAAATTTCTCAGTTTCATCTTTGAAACTTCCCCAACATGTCGTCTGTTGAATAAGACTATTTTAGTTAGTGTTGGTCTTGCGAGATTAGAATAGTTCTGTGCTGTTGCCTGCTCCTTTAGTGCTGTGACTGCTGAGTCTGCATTTTGATCAAGATGCTTGTGGAATTTTGTGATGTCCTCAGTGAGTGCTAATTTGGTTGGCTTGCTGTATTTTAGATGACTGATGATGACTGATGACTTCCTCAAAGTGCTGTGTGATATGTACTCTGACCACTTTGCCCGCCTGCAAAGTGGTCACCTGCCTTGGTGTTCATTGTCCGCTGGCTTTAAGGAACACCTTCTCACATGTCTCCAAAGCTCTGTTTGCAAAAACATTCCTTTACAGTGGATGCAGTATTCATAGTTTTTACCTGAACCATTGCCTCTTCACTTTACAGAGGCAGACACAGACAGAGAGACAGACAGAGTGAGACAGACAGAGAGAGAGAGACAGAGAGAGAGACAGACACAGAGAGAGACAGACACAGAGACAGGCAGTCCGAGAGGGGGTACATTTATATATTAATATATTGGCAAAATTATTTTTTTTATTTGTTGATGACCTCTAAACCTGTAGGATCACAATATTTTCATGTTATTGTTGATTTATGTTAAAGCACTTGTATGCCTCAAATAGGTGTGACTGTAATGACAAACCTTTGAATGAGGAGTAGGACCTGAGAGAGAGATAGAGAGAGCGATAAACAGATAGATAGATAGAGAGAGAGAGAGATTTTTGTGAAAGTAGGTCCAATACCACAATAAATTATTCAAATAAACAACATTAAACCTGATTCAACAGGTTTTGACACTTTAATCTGACAGGCCTATTACTGCGCTACAACAGGTTTTTGATTGTCAGGGATTTTAATTCATGTCTGTTGTGAATCCAGACTTTTTAAACTTGATTGAGTTGTTTAACTTAACCCAGTCGGCGTCGGGCTCAATACGCGAGAAAGGACACACCCTGAACTTGGTGTTGTCCTTTGGTCTTGGTGTAAAGCTGATGATGATTTGCGAAATGCACTTTTAGGATCAGGTCGTGTTGTTTTCTATAACTCTGCCTCAAAGTCTATCGAGTGTACTCTATGAACTCTATGCCTCTTTGTTTTCTGCTGTGTTCAATGCATCTGAAACTATGAATGCAGATGATTGGCAAAACACCGGGCTGGATGGTCTGCTCTCTCCTTTCATTGACACTTGCATGGATGTTTTGGATGCAGTAGCTCCATTAAGCTCACAAAGGCCGCAGCACAGCCTCGGCTTAATGAGAATACACGTGAGGTCAGGCGCACATGTAGATGAGCTGAGAGGAAATGGAAAAAGACCGTCTACAGGTTTCTTGTTGAATATCAGAGGGTATTTAAAGCTGCCAAAGGTAGTTTTATATCAAAACCTGGTGCTTTTTAGTGCATTGAAGTCTCTTGTAAATCCATGTAACATATTTTTTAGGGATCTGAGACTGCCACTGCCCTCTGTAGTGGACCTTGTAGCTCCAACAGTCTGTAATTCAGTCTTTTGAGCCAGTATCTCTCTTGGACTTGAGAAAAAAAAAAAAGTTCAACAGCTAAAGCCTTCCTTGGTCCACTAAATATTATTCCAAGTCATCTGTTCAAGAATGTTTTTGATCTTGTTGGACCTTATATTGCCAATGTTGTGAACTTCTCGTCTCTGATGTCTGGTTGTTTTTCTATTGCCCTGAAACATGCTGTGATCCAGTCATCATCAAAAAGCCTAATCTTGACCCAAATATTTTTCTGCTTTCAACTGTTGACTCTGGGAAACCCACAATTCTTTTGCTTTTAGACTTATCAACTGCCTCCTATGTTAGTGCCATATGAACCATCTCGCACTCTGAGGACTTCAGGGACCAGCCTCCTGCTGGTGTCCAGAGTCAGAACTAAACATGGCTCAAAATGGTTCTGTTTAGCTGTGCATATGACTGAAAGGCTTTTATTCTGCACTTTTCTTCTTTAATGTTAATTTTATGATGATTATTTATGATTATTTATGTTTTGATTTGTTATATTGTGATTTTAATGTCTTTGAATTGTGCTATACAAATAAATTTGCCTTGCCTTGGACACGGTGGATCACGGCATCCTTCTGTTCTGCCTGGAGACACATTAAGGGTACAGCACTCTGTTGGTTTTTGATCCTATCTGTCAGACAGGAGTTTTTCTCTGAACCTAGGACAATACTCCTTCTTTGTGTGTCCCTTAGAGTACGGTGGGCCTCAGGGTTCCACATTAGTGCTGGCCCTCTTCGCTCTGTACATGCTTCCCCTGGGTGATGTTTTGAGAAAGCACAATGTAGCATTTTATTGTTTTGCAGATGACATTCAAATATATCTGCCAATGACAGCCAGACCACAATCAAAGCTCCGCAGGACTGTCTCAGGGATGTGCAGACTTGGCTCAGCACAAACTTCCTGACCTTAAATCAAAATAAGTGAGGAATCGTGGGGTGATTGTAGACTCAAACTGGACAAGCACATTACCGGGTCTGATGGAGGTCTGCTCAAGGTCTGGTTTCTTTCACGTGACTTGGAAAACAAATTGTGTGTGTTCCTTTTTAAGACAAAAAGATTGCACATCTGTTACCTTCCTCAGAAGCCTCATTCGACTGCTGTGATATGTCACCAGTCTGATTGGCCTGACACGTCAGCCAGACTGGCCACACCCCGCAATGCTGCTGGTCCCTGAAGTGTAACCACCAGGTGGCTAACCTAACCAGAAATATAACAGCAGTTGTCACAAGACTTAACTTATTTTGGTCCTCTCTGCATCATTTCACAACACATGAACCTAAACCATCATCCTTTGGGTTGGCTCTTTGACTGCACCAAAAACACATTTAAGAACAATAAGATTGGACAATATATAATATATACATAAATACTGCATGGTTAAGAATTAATTAAAACAGATCCACATTATAGATTAGTTGACATGACTCACCCTTAAGTGTTTAAATGATCTCAGTGGGGACAGGCTGAAAAGGGCTACAGAAGAGAATTGGGTGAGGGCTAATGGCTGGGAAAATGAGTTCACTGTTGTAATGTCTGCAATGGCAGGTTTGAGTCTAATGAGTCGTCTGCTGTTGAATCGTGTGTGAATAACGCTCCTGTACATTGACATCAGAATATTAGGACACTAATCTAACGTGTACTGTGTGTTGAACAGTTTAGATTAAAGGCTAGTTCAGATTCTTTCACATGCAGAAAACCTGAGGGAGGAGCAGAAGACAGCCTGAATCCTGATGGGACACATCAGAGCGAAGAGGTTCTATCACAACCCAGATAGATTTCTTTCACTGTATTCAACGTTGATCTGATGATAGGCCTTTAAATAAAATGTAAGCTATTATCTATCTCAATTTAATTAATAAACTGTTGTATTTTGTTAATTGTTTTAACAGTTTTATGCGTATAACCACTAACTACACTTCCATAAACTCGAACAGATAAAAAGGGTTAATACCATGTATTAACTCATGAGCAACAATGTATTCTGTTGTATTCTAAGTGTGTGCATCTTACTGGTATTCACCTCTCATTAACAGTAGCATTAGTACATTGAGTGTGCATTGCTGAATGTGGACACGTTATAGCAGTAACACTGGACAATCTAAATATTGCATGGTTATTGTATTAAAATTCATTAAAAAAAGATCAGCATCACCCTCTGGTGTTTGAATGATCTCTTCTTACTGGGAACAGGCTGAGAAAGGTCATCACCTGTGCACTGAGACAACCTTCCTCCAGCAAAAGGTCTGTGGATTGATTCCAGTTCAGACCAAGTACATGCTGTTGTTGTGTCCTTAAAGTGGGGGTATTTTACATCTCTGGGGTATTAACTGCTAACACATAACATCACCATGTTACCTTTTATTGTTTTTAAAATACTATATTCACGGAAAACAATGTTATTACCATGTGTATTACCATCACTCCCCCTTCTACCGCAAAGTTTTGCACATTGCATCAGATTTGTCAAGTTGCTGTGTACAGTTTTGTATCATGCTTTTGTATA
Organism: Periophthalmodon schlosseri; assembly: GCA_000787095.1. Classification (NCBI taxonomy): domain Eukaryota; kingdom Metazoa; phylum Chordata; class Actinopteri; order Gobiiformes; family Gobiidae; genus Periophthalmodon; species Periophthalmodon schlosseri. The sequence continues at coordinate 24,862 of KN483107.1, read as the reverse complement.
TTTATGGAAATGATGTAGGCTTTTGGGCTGAGCATGGCACAGAATTGTAAGGAGGGTTCAAATAGGGCCCGGGAGAGATCTCTAAAATACTCAAACATGCATGAATGACAAAAAAAAACAAAACACTCCGGTACATGCATAGTGTGGGTCCAATGTGGGACAGGTGTAGGACATCAGAATATCCGAGCACTAATCTAACGTGTACTATGTGAAGCATAATTTAGATGAAGGGCCAGTTCTTCAGATTCTTTCACATGCAGAAGGCTGGAGGGAGCAACAGAGGACAGCCTGAGTCCTGATGGGACACATCAGAGGGAAGAGGCTCTGAGAGGCACACATCTCACAGGCAGCACATGTATACAAAAGGCTGCAAACATGACACAATTATAAAATAGCTTTTGCTTTTTTGTTTGTTTGCTCATTTAAATATGACTATATAAAATTGGGTTCATTATGACATAAATAAAAAGAATAAATGCGCCACTGTAAGGTTATTATGTAATAACACCAGGTGTTTGAATAATGCCATCCACTTTCATGTGGATAGGATCAGTAATTACAGAGATATTAAAGAGGGGACATAATGAAAAATTGACTTTTTGGAGCTTTCTACCATGTTAGAACGTTCCCTCATCAAAAAAATGTCTGCGATGTGCAATAGTTTCATTAGCAGAACACACACTGATGGTGTTGTAATAGCACTCTGAAGGGGAGGGGGGACTCAAGAGAGTCAAATACAAAAATGATATAATATTAAACATGTTGATATATATGGATATAGCATTTTCAAAACAATAAAAGGTAACATGGTGATCTAAATATATTATGTGTTAGCAATTAATACAACATAGTGTATATGCAAGTGTTATAACCCCTCTTTAAACTTAAAGCAGCAAGATGAATTTTCTGGACATTTGTGTTCACAAGAATGTATCCTGAACCACCACACGTTTGAGCTTGAATCCACGAGAGAATCAGACCCATTGGACCAATGGCATGGCAACATTGTGGCTTTGAAGTAAAAGGATGAAGTACCCAAGCAAACCAAATCAAACCAGGGATGCAGACAAACCTACTCAGACTGAAGGGAAATGTAGTTATCTTAGGTTTGAGAGAAGGGCCAAACCTGAAGCACGCCTGCCTCTATACCAGCCACTCTCTTCCTCTGTCACCTCCCACCCTGCCCTCTTTCCCACTTCTCATTCCTTCTATCTGTCAGGGATAGGAGAAGAGTAAAGCCCAGATAGCCGATGACCTTCTCAGAAGCCCCTAAGCGGCCTTTGAATATTGCTTTTGTATACCATGGCTATTGTTTTCATTCATAATAAAGTCATATTTACGCTGTATTCTGAGGCTGTGGTCCTTGACAGAAATACAGACTTTATAACATGCAGATGTCATGTCTGTGCTTTTCTCTCAACTGGATTCAGTGTCAGTTTTTCCTTCCTCTGTTGTGACTCTTCACCCAATCAGCTAGAGGTATTTGACTAAGGCTGCTTTCACATCTGTTAGTGCAGTTAACTGGTTCGATTGGGGACTAAAGTTGAAACATTGTTGCAGTTTTCATTTGGTGCGGATCACATTCTCACCACCCTTCAGCTCAAACGAACGGAACCAAAATAAAACAGAATATACCCTTTGCCTGAGGTGGCGCTGTATCCCAAATACTGCAGGAAGTGACAACTAAGTAGAAACTGCGCACTCTCATTGACCAGAGGAAAGTCCTTACCTGATCTGTAACTCCATCAGATTTTAGCGATGTTTGGATTTCTCACGTCAGGGATATAGATGTGGATACCAATACCAATTTACTAGAGTAAACCCACGTAAATGTTGTGAGGATTAGCCACAGCTCTCTACTTTACGAGCCTGTGTGATGAGGCTGTAAACTATTTTGCCCGTTTCTCTCCGATTTGTTTTGGTTGCTCAGTGCATTACGGAGCACTATTAGATCAAAAACTGCAAGTTGGACTGAATCGAGGCTGTTAGTGCTCACATCACAGGCAAACTACACTGGAGTCAACTTGGAACCGGTGCGGCCCTTTGGTGTGCTCCAAATCAAACTGGGGCTTTCACACCAGTTTGAGAACTCATTTCATGTTAGTAAACGTGGTCAAACATCTGATTTTGACAGCCAAAATCGAAAGTGAAAATTCAGACGTGTCCTCCAACTCAATATAAAAGGTATTAGCTGCTTTGAAGCTTGTGATCTCACTTCCCAAATGTTCCACGCTGAGTGTTCACTAATGTTAACAGAGGCTTGAATGGCCAGCTAGACGGCACTTTTCAGCGTGGGGCTTTGCAGGTCCAGGTGAGTACCAGTTCAGTGGGGGTATTTTGTCGCCATTTAGGAGGCTAGCGGGCAGAGAGTGAGTGCTAAACTGGTCCATAGCACTCAGACTGAGGAGCGAGCCAGAGTGTAGGACGTCCTCTGCTCTGAAAGCCACTCAGCTCTGGAGCTAAAAGGAGACACACTCTCCTGCTCTTACAGGTACTCAGCACAAGCTAACACACATCTCCATAAACGCGGCACTGCTCACTTTTCTCATGTCATTGTGCACCAGAGCAGGGCCACTCAGTCTGCTAGTGCTAAAGCTAACAGTCTCACTCAAGCATCTGTCAGGAAACGCATAAAGCCTTTTCCGTTATTGATGTAAACAACGTTCAGCTGTGGAGAGTTCAGACAAGATGGTCATGTCTATAGGTAGGTAGAGTTAATATGAATACATGTAAAGTTACATTTCAACTTTGTACAGCTTGGGCTCTCTTATGGTCACATGATTCCTGGACAAAACTGGAAAAAATGGTGACGATGCCATAACATTTTATATTGCCCACAGTGCAGAAGTGAATCACAGGGCAGGTCATTTTAGTATGGTAGAATATTGCTATCAAAATGCTGATTTTTGTCTGGGTTTATGCTTTAAGAGGGGGTATTATGCAAAATCGATTTTTTTTTTAGCTTTCTACCACGTTATAACGTTCATTAAAAATATGCCTGAAGGTTTTAGATGTCATCCATGCATGTTTGAAGTAATTTAGCAATCTCTCCTGGGCCCTATTTGAACCGTCCTTACGGTTAGCTGTACGATTCTGTCCAGTGCTCAGCCCACAAGCCCACTTCACCCATGCTCCAGCGCGATAATTCTCAGTAAATATACAAAAGCATAATACAAAGCTACACAGCACCTTGGCAAACCTGATGCGATGTGCAGTAGTTTCGTTAGCGGGATGCAGGCTGACTGTGTGGTGAAAGCTCTGAAGGAGGAGTGACATAGTGCGGAGAGCAAAGGAAGGGGACACTCAGAGTAGTATCCCATAGTAAATTACCCCCTTTTTAATAAACCCAGACAATGATTGATTAATAAGGTATGTCCTTTTAGATTAAAGGCACTGTACTTAATTTTACAGTGTTGATAACGTGAAAAATAAAACTAGTTCTGTTATTATCTGACTGATTATTGGACAATAAAATGCTTTATAGTTACATGCAGATAGTACACAGCGGACTTAGTTTATAAGAGCTGCTTATACACTACATCTGTGCTGGGGCAAGACACATTTTACTCAGATAAACTGGGTACAGGCCCTTTAATATTGCGGTTTGCAACTGATCAAATGCGACTAACAACTTGACATAAATATCCTACATGTTTCCGTCTGCACTCTTTGTTCTCCTCAAAATGTCGACTAAAACTAAAATAAAATAAAATTACCCCTTCAGCTCTGTTTCAAAACAACACGGCACCTTTGTTTACCATCAACAGAGTTTTCTCATCAAGAAGACAAACTTTATGTGTCACCCAGAGGGACGTGCAGGGAGTGGCTGTCAGTGAGGAGATAGGCCCCAGCCCACCCACTCTGTCCACTGCTGTCTGCTGCTGTCCTCTGCCCACACACACACGCACACACACGCACACACACACACACACACACACACACACACACACACAAACAACCACCACCACAATACAAGTTCTGCTCCTCACAACACACGCGCACTTCTGAGGTTACCATGACTACTGCAGACCACACCACTCCCGGACAAAACTGTTTCCCATACAGCTAGTACAAGATATGTTTTAAAGAGGGAGCATTTTACTTCTATGGGGTATTAACTGCTAACACAAAACATATTTAGATCACCATGCCACCATGTTTTGAAAATGCTATATTTGCCAAAAACGACGTATTAAAATGTTAAATTAGTTTTTGACTAGATTTTTGTTTTTGACGCTCTGAGTCTCCCCTCCCCTTGCTCTCCGTGCTAAGTCACTCCCCCTTCAGAGCGCCGTCACAACACAATCGGCGTGCGTCCCGCTATCACCGATTAAGAAAATAAAATTTGAGAACGTCACAGTGGCCGTTTACCAGTGGCGGTGAAAAAGGGGGTAGATCCTAACAAGTCTCGTACTCAAACATTGCATGAATCACTCAACTTCAGAGGGTAAATGAGAAGGAAAACAATAACACGTGGTTAAAGCTCTAAAAGTACATTTTGCACAGTACGTCTCCTTTAACCAAATAATCTTGACATCGCTAGTATTGTATTTATAAAACATTATCCAAATCTGACCTTGGATTACAATATGAAAAGCAAACAGGGCAGAGCTAACTGTGGTGTATAGAGGCACTAAGAGATATGTGTCTGTACAATCGCTCAAACAATCTAAGGCAGAGGAATAATAATACACCCACCCATATGTACAGAACAGAACACAGTCAAACTCACATGTATGCTAATGCTAATCTGGGGAGCATTGAATAGGATGTATGTGCACTCACGTCTGTCCCATCCATCTGCATGTGGATCAGATTCATATGCACTGGTCTGACTTTCACTGTTTTAACGACGCCCAGCCTATCCACTCCCGCGTTCATGCCCGGCTCATGCATTTTTCATGGGGGTGCTTTAATCCAACAATCGGCCGGGTGGCTAACAACAAGAAGCTACATTATCTCTATGGAGCACCCCAGGCTAATCCCAAACCCCGGGATCCCAGCCCCAGATTTACGAAAGGATCCCTGAGTGTTATACTGCAGTTGCCCACTACTCCTGACTGGTTGTCCAGGTGGCATTGGTTGAAGGATGGGTCAGATGCAAACAGCAAATATCAAAGGGCCTGTACCCACATTTTTTCATGTATTTGAGCAAAATCTGTCTTGCCCCAGTAGAGATATATTGAATAAGAAGCTCTTGAGGACAAAATAGGTCCACTGTGTACTGTCTGTATCTAATTATAAAGTGTATTGTCCAGTAGACAGGAAGTGAGTGGTTAGCATGCTAGTTAGCATAACTGTGATGGCAAAACTCTGCGCTGGTCTCTGAGAGTTGTAAAAAGCAGATAAATACTAGGATGCTCAGAAAGCATAAGGTGAGTGAGAGATAACTTTTGACTATTGCAAACCGTTTCAAATGAACTAGTTCTGTTTTTCATGTTTTTAAGACAGTAAAAATCAGGTAGAGCACCTTTAACATCAGGACAATAGTTATTAACAAGAGCACTCACATATTTTGCACAAATTAACTTATGATGTTTTAATCATATTCTAACACCTATCATCATACTGTGAGTGGAGTTTGTAAAATGGATTTGGTCCTACTTATTATTGCACTCTATTACTTTTGGGGGCAATTAATTAGTCATTTAGCGTGTGGGTTTTGACCATGCACCTCACAATCCTGTGTACTAGTCAGTTCATTTGTTAAAAAAAACTGTTTGTGTATTTCACTCAGGGTCAAATTCACAGCGTAAGAGCTATGGTAAGAGTCTACAGAACCTGTCCATAATAATATCTCGCTCAGTCTGCACGTGGAGCTACAGAGACGGCTGAGTTGGAGGGTACTCCTGCAGAGGGCATCTCACATAAAGAGCAGAGCACTGCTTTTGCAGTCACAGGCTTTGAAAGCTGCACGCACAAGACCTCGAGTTCACACAATATTTAATATAGTGAAAAAAGTCTGCAGAGGGCTGTGTGTCCGGTGACAATATACTTCCAACAGAATGAATCCAAAACTCCTCAGAACCTCGGCCTCTTCCGTAGTGCTCTGAGAGCCATCTGAACTCCATGTCTCATCCTAAGAGACATGTCTCATCCTCTGAGGGACATGTCCTGCTCTGAGAGACATGTCTTGCTCTGAGGGACACATCCTGCTCTGAGGGACACATCCTGCTCTGAGAGACATGTCTCATCTTCTGAGGGGCATGTCCTGCTCTGGGGACATGTCCTGCTTGGAGAGACATGTCCTGCTCTGAGGGACATGTTCTGCTCTGAGGGACACGTCCTGCTCTGAGAGACATGTCTCATCTTCTGAGAGGCATGTCCTGCTCTGGGGACACATCCTGCTTAGAGGGACATGTCCTGCTCTGAGGGACATGTCCTGCTCTGAGAGACATGTCTCATCTTCTGAGGGGCATGTCCTGCTCTGGGGGACACATCCTACTCGGAGGGACATGTCCTCCTCTGAGGGTCACATCTCACCCTCTGAGGGACATGTACTGCTCTGAGGGACATGTCTCACCCTCTGAAGGACATGTCCTGTTCTGATGACACAGCCTGCTCTGAGAGACATGTCTCATCCTCTGAGGGACATGGCGTGCTATGAGAGATATGTCCTGCTCTGAGGGACACATCCTGCTATGAGAGACATGACCTGCTCTGTGGGACACATCCTGCTATGAGGGACACGTCCTGCTCTGAGGGACACATCCTGCTCTGAGAGACATGACCTGCTCTGAAGGACATGTCCTCTTCTGAGAGACATGTCCGACTCTGAGGGACATGTCCTGCTCTGAGGGACATGTCCTGCTCTGAGAGACATGTCTCCTTCCCTAGGCTGGTTCTTTTGGTGTCATTTCCGATATAAAAATGTCAGTTTTTACCGCGACATTAGTTCAGAAGATTGAACGCGGACAGGGCTGCAGTTTGAGCTGCAGCTGGAAATATGTTTCATAAATCAAAGTGTGTAACTGACTCTCAGATATTAGAATATTCATGGAGGACGTTAATGAAACATGACAGCAGAGCCAGCCTTGGACCTCCACTCCAGCCTGTACAGACCATCTCCGTCCACTCCAACCAACACCATGAACGCTCTGATTTACAGGCTTTAAACAGTCTGTAAACACCTCACAAGTTAGGACTGCAGGGGAGCTGAGGTGTGTTCACTCTCTCACAGAAATCTGAGCCCCATTAGCCCTGGAGCCTGCTGCTGTGGACGGGCTCAGGAAAGAACAGCTGGAGCCAGGAGAAACATGTCCTGATGCTTTTGATCAAGTTGTATTTGTTGGTCTAATTAAGAGACAAGACCTGAGGGTGAGAGGGGGATGGCGGCAGAGGGAGGAGGGAGAAATGAAAGCATCCTTTTCCACCATTTATAAAAGCAGAAAATTAAAAGATCATAAACCTCAGCTACGGCATTCAAAATATGCACATTTTATAGTGTAGTCACAGGTCTATAGAAAAAGAATATTTCCCACAGTGCTGTTCTGTGTAGTACAGGGACAAGATTTTCACATTCTGTTTTGTAATGACAGTAAATAATAAGGAAGACATTTTATGCTTTTTCACACAAAACAGTAGTAAACCAGAAACCTAAGTGGATCAGCAGCAGAGGTGGGTAGTAGTCAGTTACATGTAATGTATACTTTTCAGAGTACTTTTCCAGCAGCTGGATACTCCTTATACTCCTACTTGAGTAATATTTTTATTGAAGTAACAGTACTTTTACTTCAGTAAAAATTTGACTCTTCCCACTGTGAGTAATTCAAGTGACAAAAGCTTTATGTTGAGAAAATGAAATGATTTGAACATTTGTATTGCTGGCACTGCTCCTTCAGATATTATTTAGTTTTTCAAATGTTTGGGTCTTTCCTTTGAGAATACCAGATTTCGTGCATTAATTATATTAAGTTAATATTATAAATCAGATGTTACGTCCTGGCAGCATCCTAAGGTAGCAGCACTTTTCCCACATACATTTTTATTCTTACTTGAGTAATTTCTTGGACCTCTATTTTGCACTTGAACTTGAGTAATATTATTTTGAGGTAACGTTTCTCTTACTTGACTACACTATTTGGCTACTCTTCACACCTCTGTAATAGCTCTGTAATAGTTCTGAGTTCCATGCACTGTGAGCAGAGATGACCAGTTTTGGACTTAAGAAGCAGGGCACAGTTCTGAATGTCATGGGGCTATTTGAGAGTTCAGTGTAAGCTGTGATGATGACTCTTGTTATAACTAGCAGATTGTTATTAAAGCGCATTAAAGAACAAATACGATGTCTTGAGCACCTTTGCTTTGGAATTTCATTATTTACAACTTAAAATAATTAAAAAACAGACATCATTTGACAGCCTTAGTGCCCACCATACTCTTATCTGATGCAACTTCCCATCTACTGGCAGCAGAGGGAATCACCACAGCAAAACAATTAATATAAATAAAATATGACGGCAGAAATGCTTAAAACGAGTCAGACGATGATTTATAGACTTCAGAATTCAAATAGAGTGTTTAATGAGGCTCAGAGGATTACTGAAACCAGCATGAATGAAGCAGAAAACAACTCCAGGTTTGTTTTTCATGAGTGGCCAATATTCTAACATAGTTAAAAGCTCAAAAAAAAGCTCAATTAGCATAATATATGTTCTTTAAAGGTCCTATATCATGCCAAACTGACTCTTGTGAGCCTTTAGCCATGTTAGAACGTTGTTACCTCCTAAAAAACATACCCGGAGTTGTGTTTTGTTTCATTCACACACGTTTGATTAACACTGCATTATTAGTCTGTCTACATCTCCAAAACTCAAAATGTTCTGTTCCACCTTGTGATGTCATGAAGAATAGTTTTCACATTAGCAGCTACCTCTTACCTTTTAGTTTAGTAGAGGTCAGCAATTTCAGAGCTGAAATTATCCAAATGATTCTAATGAAAGTGTATGGAGTTTAAAAACACAGTGGAGCACTTCCTGTATTACCACATGATAATATACCACAATATTACCACATTTGTGTCTTAAACGTGTGATTGAAACAAAACACAACTCTAGGTATGTTTTTAATGTGGAGGCAATATTAAAACATAGATCAGGAATTATCGTTATATGGGCCTTTAAAGACGTCAAGTGAGCTGGGTCATTACCTGTGAGTACAGGCCATTACAACATCAGCAGGTGAGGAAAACCTTGTGACCAGGAAATATTCAGAAATCGTTTTGTCACATGCAGGGAGGCTATTACCCTGAGAGGGAATTACATTTTAAAAAACAGAACAAAACAGGGCTTGTGTCTTTCAATTTGTGGAGTGGACTTGAGAGGTAAAATGTTTTGTGAGGCGTGAGGGGTAACAATCACAGATAATTCCAGAGCCATGGGCGGGAATAGGGATTGGAGAGAAGAGGACATTTTGTGAACATGCAAGACTCGAAACTAAAGCGGGACAGTACAGGATTACTGAAGCATGCATGAATCAACATAAAGGCAACTTTGAGTATATTCATGCTGAGAGTGAACCATTGGTCTGTTTAGCATAATATGTCCACTTTAAAAAGGGGGCGTTATGCAAAATTGACTTTTTTAAATCTTTCTTTCCCTCATCAAAAACATGGATGACAGAGGTTTTAGATGTTGTCCATGCATGTTTGATTAATCTTGCAATCTCTCCTGAGCATTTTGAACCCTCCTTATGGTTAATTCTGTCCATTGCTCTGCCCACAAACCTCCATCGCCCATGCTCCTGCATCGCAGTTCTGAATAAAATATACTTCACTAGCAAGGAACACGCCGCAACAATGGTATACGATACAGATATTTATTGATATGAATAGATGTGGAGGCTGGGTAGAGACTCAGGATGGGGGCTCTGTCTCAGGCGGTTAGCCCAGCAGATTCAGGCCCTCCCCACCCTCTGTAGATGGTGAGGTCTCCAGGCTGAAAGATGAACAAGAGACATGGGGAGGGAGGGGTCGAGAGAGCGGAGACAGACAGTGCTTCCAGGATAGGCTTGTATAAATAGGGCTCCTGGGTAATTAGAGGTGTGGTTGAGGTGAGACGTGGTTCGCTGGAGAGGGGCAGAAGGACGCTGAGGCATGATCCTACTCCTGAATCTCAGTTAATCATATTAACATAAAAGCATGATACAAAACAATGCACTGCAGCTTTACAAATCTGATGCAAAGTGCAGTAGTTTCATTAGCAAAATGCATGTCATTTGTGATAGCGCCTCGAAAGGAGAGTGATTTAGCGCGGAGAGCAAAGTGAGGGGGGACTCAGATTGTCAAAAAAACGAAAGGAGAGAAAAACACATTGGAAAAGCCATAGCCAGAGGTTTGTAGGTTGTAGTGGTAGTGGGTCGTACTTATCTGCTCCACACTGACATGTTACTGTTGTGCGTTCTAGCGCTTGAATATGAGTGTCTCCTGTAGATGGAAGTGCACTGTAAAAAAAAAAAAAAAACAGCCTCTGAATGTGTTTGCTTTCCACACTTAAAAGGCTTTGCATAGATCAGCCGCTCGCGCCGCTGCCATATCTCCGCTGCTCCTCCAAACAAATCACACGGAAAATATTCAAGACATTCTAATTTTACCTTACACTGAACAACACTATGTCACAATCACAGCTACACATACAGCAGTGTGGATATCCTTAGACTCATGCAGCGTACTGGGTCAGAGGTGGTCTAATGATACTGATGTTAGCCTAATGCAGAGATGTCTGTATTTCACACTATGATCACATCACATTAAAGGACATTATTTGTATTACTATTGAATCCCGCTAATGCAGTAGTTGCATTAGCGGGATTCAATAGCAGAGATCACAAAATTACTGAAAAATGCATGGATGACATATAAAACCTCATTAGACATGTTTCTGACAGCAGTGGGGATGACCATGAAAAAACAAAGTAGACATTAAAGGTCCTATATTCCGCAAAACTGGCTCTTGTGAGCTTTAAGCCATGTTATAATGATGTTACCTTATCAAAAATATACTTGGAGCTGTGTTTTGTTTCATTCACACATGTTTGAGCAATGCTGCATTATTAGTCTGTCTACATCTCCAAAGATCAAAATGTTTTGTTCAACTTGGTGATGTCATGAAGCAGTAGTTTTCTAGTTAACATCTACCTTTTACCGTTTGTTTAGTAGATTCCAGGGCTGAAAATTATCGAAATGATTCCAGTGAGGTGTATGATGTTTAAAAACACAGTGGAGTGTTTTCTGTTTTAGGGAAGAACTCAGCTAAATATGGCGTTTTAGGGAAGAACTCAGCCTAAATATGCAGGGTTTGTGCGTTAAACATGTGTGAATGAACCAAAACACAACTCCAGGTATATGTTAATGAGGAAACAACATTATAACATAGATCAGAAAACAGTGTAATACGGGCCCTTTAAGCAACATGCCCTGACACACTAATATAAGCACACAGTTGTGATTAACACATGGCAGAAATGCTAAGAAAGAGTCTGGGTATGATTTATGCACTTAAAACTGTGCAGGAGACCTCTGTTTTTTATCTTTAAGGTCACAATCCTGGGGAAATTTAAATGTGAACGATTTTTGAGGCTCAGAGAGGGGATATTGTACAAGCATGAATGACACTAAATCTAACTCAAGGTATGTTTTTTATGAGGGAACAATGTTGTAAGATGGTTAAAAGTAATTGTTGTTCTTAGAGTTGATATCATGCTTCCAGTGCTTCAAGAGCTTCCAACCATGTTACAATGATTCCCCTCATCATGAACTCATGTTTCAGTAACATTTCTTGTACTACATTTGAGGCACCAATGCTCTGAAAATTCTTGTTTTTAAACTAACCCCTATATACGTCCAGTGCTCCCTACTCTGTTCTTCAAATTTTTCTTTTTTCTTTTAAAGGGCCTATATTTCACTATTTTTTTTAAATCTATGTTACAATGTTGTTTCCTTCTCAAAATATACCTGGAGTTGTGTTTTGTTTCATTCACACAAGTTTAAGACAAACCCTGCATATTTAGGCTGATTTCTTCTCTCAAACAGAAACCACTCTGTTACACCTTGTGATGTCATGTGGTAATACAGGAAGTGCTCCCATGTGTTTTTAAGCTCCATACACCTTCACTAGAATTATTCAGATAGTTTCAGCCCATCTGATACTGAACTAAAGGTAAAGGTATCTGTTAAGTTGAAAACTACCATTACATGACATCAGTATTTTGAGCTTTGGAGATGTAGCCAGACTCATAAGAAACAAACGTGTGTAAATGAAACAAAACACAACTCCAGGTATGTTTTTGATGAGGTAACATTCTAACATGACTTAAAGGCTTAAAGGGTCAATTTTGCGTAATATAGGACCTTTAAACAGTGACACCCATAGAAGCGTTGCATAGCCACTTTAAACAGTAAAACACTCAGATAGTAACTAAGATTCTGTTGAATTTGAAACATTTTAAAACCATAAAAAGAAGTGGAGGAGGGTATGGAGTTTACACTGTTAGCTGTGACCACTTTGCTTCTAGCTCGCATAAAAATGGGTTTGTCCTGACACATAAATTCAATGCATGTGTGGCAGTATGGAGAGTGCACATCTTCACATGGTGCTACCTTAGGGCGGGGTTATATGCCAATAAAAATCATCCCGTAGACGATCTGTCATTTTGGTAAAATCGCCATATCTTGATTCTCTAATTTTCTGTTTAATGCAGCTCCATGGTCAAAAACAGACAATTTCCACCATCCACTCCTCCTACTGGTCAGCCTCCATCATGCTCTGTGTGACTGGTGGATATAATCATTCACAGTGAGGAGTAAATCACAAACACTAAATAGCTTCAGTTACCTCTTAAAGATAACGTGAATTGTGGCATGTACTATAAAAGTACCCCTGACTTCTCGTTCTTCCTGTGTCTCATACTTTTGCTTCCTGTTTGACTGGCAGTGCCCAGGTTGTGGTCAGGCAAGGAGTTCCATGCTGCACCACTGCCAGTGCCGGAGTGTTTCATCAGTGTCTATCAGGTGCTGGGCACGTCATGGCTCTTTGTGGATGTGACAATTAGGGTTGTCAAAACTATTGAAAAACAGATAATAATCTATACTAAAACTTGCATCGAAACTCATTTTAGCAGGTATCAATACTAAAAATGTCACAGAAATGAACCTTACCTGAATAGCTTTAGAATGATCTTGAGCTGTATCAGAACAAGTATAAGACACATAGACTAGTACACGCCCATGGACCACTGTGGAACCTACCTGGACGACTGAGGGATTACACAGATATAAGGCCACATGGGAATAGAAAAGAGAGTACTACAATGTAATGTTGAAAATCACATTCTATTGTCGAAATAAAAAGTGTTTGTATTAACATTGTGGTATTTGTGTTGAGTATTGCGTATCAACACTAGTGACAATGCTTTGGCCCTGCTGCCTTGCCTTTTATATATTTTTTTTAATTAAATATATTAAAACCTTTACATCCAAGACTGAAAGTTTGATCTTTTGGTACCATTGCAAGCACCACACTGAATGTCCCACACACTGTTCCTTCCAATGTAGCAGTAAAATATGTGCTGAGACCCTGTCCGAGCCGTGGATCTGATGGGAGAATATGATTATGAAGGAGATTTGGGTGATAAACGGCTCAGTGGAAGCAGGAGAGGGAGGGCAAACCAGGACCGATCCAAAGCACGGATACAATGAGGAAATTAGCCTGTCTTTAGTGCCGACATTTATCCAGGTAATGTAGACACAAATGGACCCAGAGAGCAGACAGGACAGCCATGGAAAAGAATAAAGGAGCGAGGACTGAAAAACAAAACACTCACTTTTGGGCTTTTGACAATTTTGTGTGTCGTAAAAAGTACATTGAGCATTTCAGTTGCCAACTTTATATTAGGAGGTAGAGCCTCTTTAAAGAGGGGGTATTATGCAAAATCCTTTTTTTTTTTTAGCATTTTACAATGCTACAATTTTGTTCCATCATCAAAAACCTGCCTGAAGAGATTTTATATATCATCTATGCATGTTTAAGAATTTTAGCGATCTTTCCTGGGCCCGATTCAAACCCTCCTTATGTTAGTTGTAAGATTCTGTGCAGGGCTCAGCCCACAAGCCCAAACGACAGTTCTCCATAAATATGCAAAAACATGAACCAAAACTGTACACAACAACTTGACAAACCTGATGCGATAAGCAGTAGTTTCATTTGCGGGATGCACACTGATTGTGTTGTGATGTTGCTCTGAAGGGGGAGCGACTTAACATGGGGAGCAAAGGGAGAGGAGAATCAAAAGAGCGTCAAAAACTAAAGTGAAACATGTTAATACGTTGTATTCAGTGAATATAGCGTTTACAAAACAATAAAAGGTAACATAATGATCTAAATATGTTATGTGTTAGCAGTTAATACCCCATGGAAGTAAAATCCTCCCTCTTCAAAGTAAACATATAATGCAAGATGCAAGATTTTATTTATTTCCATTGAAATTAAAGGCGCTGTACCTGATTTTTACTGTCCTAAAAAAAGTGAAAAACAGACACATTTTGCTCAAATAGATGGGAAAACGGTATAGGGCTTTTAATGCATGACATGTGCACTTGGAAATATTGATATACATGGTTATGTAGGGTTGAATAAGACATGGCCGAATAAGCTTTTATGGTATTAAAACTGTAGATGTGAGCTGGTGTAGACCAGTTAAAGACATTAGTTGGGTTGCAATTAAGATACCAATAAATAGCCTCTTTAATATATAATTAAAGCGAAAACCCGGCTGTTACGAAGATACTAAGATAAGGTAAAATAGCAACAATAAAAGTCTGTTAGAGTTAGAAGTTAGAAGTGGATAAAAGACCAAAGGTCCATCCTGTCCGGGGCGACCAGGGTCTAGCCAGCAGGTGTGACGAGGTGTCCTCCTTGTCCCGTAGTCTCCTCCTTCACCTCCTCTGGTCCTGCCTGTCTGCCTCTGTGCACTCTCTGCCTCTGTGCGCTCTCTGCCTCTGTGCGCTCTCTGCCTCTGTGCGCTCTCTGCCTCTGTGCGCTCTCTGCCTCTGTGCACTCTCTGCCTCTGTACAGGCCATAAGCATCACTACAAACATGTCCTTACTACTCACACAGAGGGCAGAGCTGCTCTGCCGCTGGTAGTGTCCGTGTGGTGATGCTCTCCCACATTGTGATACTCTCCCAGGCCGTTTTACTGGTGTCCCTCTCTCTGCTGTGGTTCCATCCATCCAGCTACTCATCTCCCAGGTCTCCATCTTCCTCGTGGCTGTCATCCTCACCTTCACCCTCATCCGCCACGCTATACCAGCATCATCCAAAAAATTCTAGTGAAGGTGTACCGAGTTTAAAAACACTTCCTGTATTACCACATGTCATCACAAGGTGAAACAGAGTGTTTTCTATTTGAGAGACGAACTCAGTCTACATATGCAGGGTTTGTATGTTAAACATGTGTGAATGAAAGTAAATATATAATATATAATAGTTTGACATTTTAACCCTTAAAATGCCATTTTTGTCTATAAAAGTATCACATTATTTCAAAGGCAAAAATGAAAAAAGTCAGTAATTCCTATATCTTTCAAGTAATTGTATTATTTTTTTGTGTTGGGGTTATCAGAGGATGAGGATGTCATAAAATAGTGCCAGCATTGATTTTTACATTTTGTTTTTGCACAAAGTCCATTTTGAATAAAAAAAAAAAAAAAAAAAAACATCACACATTTGCATTGTGTAAAAATGTGTGAAAATGGTGGACCTAAAAAACAGAACGAAATCTCCCAATACCCCAAAAAACAGTCCAATGTACAAAACTGAACACATTTTAACACATTGACAGAAGAAAAACAAGTATCAAGTGAAATAAATTTGCAATTACTCTGCTTTCAAAAAATACATTTTCAGTGTTTATCAACAGTGGCATAAACAGTGAAAGACATTTGCGCATGAAAATGTGTGCACGCACAGGCGCGCGCACACACACACACACACACACACACACACACACACACACACACACACACACACACACACACACCGCGCCCACACACACACACACACACACACACACACACACACACACACACACACACACACACACACACTGCACTCTGGGACTCCTCTAGAACACACCCATATCGTTTTAACCTCAAATATCTGTGACTGGCCTTCAGTGTTGAAATGTCTTTCTATTGATATAACCTTGCAATGGTTGATACACAGTAAAAAGAAAAACATGAAAATGTTCCCAAACACACCAAAACAAACAGAAACGAATGAAAAATAAATTAAAAAGAAAAAATATACTGGCAAGTTATGCCAGTAAAAAAAGCCAATTTTAATGTAAGTCAATAGGACAAACATGTGCCATGGGTGAGTATTTTGATTATAGACCATTCAATTCACTTGAAACTGAAAAAAATTATAGAAATTCAAAATACATCACAAAATACACAAAGTGGCCAATTGTTATGCTATTTGGTGCTATAGAGCCAAAGTTATGCAAAAAAGAAAAGTTGTGATGTACAAAAATGTACCTAGGGGTGCAGGAAAGATAAATAACTGAGCGGTGATTTTAACATACTGTCACACACCTGACAAATAGGGTTAGTAGGGTTAGGTCAAATATTTCCAAAGAATTATCACTATTATAGTATTTTTTCTTTAAAACATATGATTGCATGTGATCCATACTTCAGGTCACGCAATGAAAGTTAAAACGAGACAAATGGTCCAGTTTTAGCCTTGCAGTAATAACTCTTATGATTATTATAATTATCATGCTTTAATGGCCTCGCTGCTCCAGTCTGGCAGATGGACAGCTGTCGAGGGGGCTCTAATCACATCTCACTTTTCTACATATAACACAATTATTTCAAATGCTGCGTGAGTCCAATTCCCTGGTCTTATTTTGTGTTTGTGAATGTCATTTGTTGGACTCCATATTTTCCTATTTGTACAAGACGGATTATACTACTTAAAGAGGTGGTATTTTAATTCTATGGGATATTAACTTCTTACACGTAACATTTGGATCACCATGTCACGTTTTCTTGCCTTGAAAGTGTGCTCTGAGTCTGCCCTCTGTTTGCTCTCTGCGCTAAGTCACTCCACCTTCAGAGCGGTATCACAACATAATCAGTGTAAATCCCGCTAATGAAACTACTGCACATCACATCAGGTTTGTCAAGTTGTTGTGTATCAGTTTTGTATCATGTTTTTGTATTTAAGGAGAATTGTCGTATGGTAGCATGGATGTGCTTGTGCTTGTGGCCAGAGCATTGGACAGATTCTTACAGCTAACCCTGTAGGGGTGGTTCAAACAGGGCCCAGGAGAGATCACTAAATTGAACTGAAACACGCATGGATGACATCTAAAACCTCTTCAGGCATGTTTTTGATGAAGGAACAACATTGTGACATGGTATAAAGCTGAAAATAAACAATTTTGCATAATACTCCCTCTTTAAGCAGATAGAAGCGCTCACCACTGTGTGTGGTGTAGGGATGTTGATATTATTCGATTCATTGATAATTGTGATCATTCAGATCGCAATATAAATAATGTGATTATTTTAAAACTACATGTTACATGCTTTTTGACTCAAGTTATCGCAAATAACTATTTTTTTTAAGTTTAATTTCGTAAAGTGACATAATAGAGGAATGGTATCTATTAAACAATGCCAATGAAAGTGAATTAAAGAGGGAGTATTATGCAAAATTTACTTTTTGGAGCTTTCTACCATGTTATAACATTGTTCCTTCACCAAAAACATGCCTGGTTTTAGATGTGACCCATCTGTTGTGGCCCTGTTTGAACCATCCTTAAGGTTAGCTCTGAGATTCTGTGCAATGCTCAGCCCACAAGCCTACATCAACCATGCTCCCACACAACAATTTTCCATAAATATACAAAAGTAGGACACAAAACAATACACTACAACTTCACAAACCTGATGCAATGTGCATTAACTGGATGCATACTGATTGTGTTGTGATGGCCCTCTGAAGGGGCAGTGAGCAAAGAGGGTTTCATTTCTGTCAAAAACAAAGCATGTTAATACAGTTCACACCAGAAGTTTACATACACTATATAAAAAGACATGTGACATGTGACATGAAATCAGTCTAAACATTTCCTTTTTAGGTTTTACCAAAATCATTTCTATTTGCTAAATTCCATTTGCTAATTTTAGACAATTTTTCATTATTTTCTTCAAAGTCAGAAGTTTACATACATTTCATTAGTATTTGGTACCATTGCCTTAAACTGTATGACTTGGGTCAAATGTTTTTTTTGAGATAGGATTGAGACCAAGGCTTTGTAATGGCCATTCCAAAACATGGACCTTGTTATCCTTAAGCCACTTTGTAACCAGTTTGGCAGTATGCTTCAGGTCATTGTCCATTTGGAAGACCCATTTGCGTCCAAGCTTTAAATTCCTGGCTGATGTCTTGAGATGTTGTTTCAGTATTTCCACATAATTGTTGTAACAGCTGGGTGATCAAAGATGCAGACTCGGGGGAAAAATTGAACAGCATTTATTACAAACAAAAATGCAAGAGCTGGTAGTAGGAAGCTGGGTCAAAGGCTGAGGTGATCAGTGATAAGAGGACTATTAATAGTTCTGAAAACAGGGCCCAGGGACCACCGAGGCAGAAGACAGGTGCTAGGAGCGGGGCAAGGAGCGGGGCAAGGAGCGGGGCAAGGAGTGGGGCGAGGAGTGGGGAAACACGAGGAGGTTCCTGGATGGAAAACCATGTCCAGCGGAACTGCAACGGTCAAGGCGGTCCTGCACCAGGCAGGAGATCAATGGCACAATCATAAGGTCTGTGAGGAGGGAAAGACCGCGTCCGACTTTTACTAAAAACATTCCCCAGGTCATGATACATACTAGGCACAGAGGACAGGTCAGGCTTGTCCTGGAGACGTTCATGGTGAAAGTTGGCCTCCCCTGCTGGAGACAGAGCAGATTGCAGACAATTGGCACGACAAAAAGAACTCCATTCAGAAACCTTTCCACTGGCCCAATCGATGATGGGATTGTGTCTTACAAGCCAGGGACGGCCCAGAATAAGTAGAGTTGTGGGAGCAGAGATGACAAAAAACTCTTTTCATGATGACTGCCAGACAAAACTATGAAAACTGGTTCAGTGACAAGGGTTGCCTTGGCAAGTGGTCTCCCATTCAGAGCAAGAGCTGTCAGTGGCCTTTAAAGTGATTCTAAACTTAATGCAAACTGCTCTAAAAAGTCTTCCTCAGTACCAAAGTCAATAAGAGCTTGAACGGTTAGAGTCAGTGTTTTGTAGCACAGAGTGGCATCAATCTGAAGTCTACTTTTCTTATATCTGGGACAGAGTTTTGGCCCATAAGTACTCCCAGACTTATTGATGAGCATGATGCTTTTGGGCAAACTGGACAGGTAACTAGAAAATGACCTTTCTTCCCACAGTATAGGCACTCACCCACCTGGCGGCGTCGATGGCGCTCCTTTGGAGTAAGATGTGCTCAGCCCAATTGCATAGGCTCCTCTGTAGGGGGTGGTGCAGAAGACGACAGAAAGGGATGCGAAGGCGAGTTGGATTGCAGTGGAAGAACTGGGCAGCGCACAGCATTGGAGGGAAAGGGGCGTTTCTCCCTTTGCCGATTTTGCAGACGATTGTCAATACGATTTGCTATGGAAATCAGAGATTTAAAGTCAGCAGGTTCATCCCGAGAAATTAGTTTATCTTTTAATTCATCACTTAGGCCCTTGACAAAAACAGCTTTAAGGGCATTGTCGTTCCAATCAACATCCACAACCAGTGTCCAAAATTCAATAGTATAGTCTGCAACAGATCTTGCACCCTGAGAGAGACTTAACAAGCGGAGAGAGGCGTCAGCTTGATAGTCTGGATGGTCAAAAACATGTTTAAGTTTCTCCACAAACTCATCATAGGTCACTTGGTCAAAAGAGAAGTTGGAAAATTTTGGCTAAGCCCACTGACGTGCTCTCCCTCACAGTAATCCACATATGTAACGGATCTTAGCAGAGTCCGATGCAAAAGATGCTGGACATTGTTGGAACATAGAGGAGCACTGAAAAACAAAACCATGACAGTGGCTTGGCTGACCTGAGTATGGAACAGGATCTGTGCATCTACACTCCAGGGGGCGCGCAGAAGAAGTTGTTCCATGCTTGGTTGCATTCCAACAAGGCCCAGATATTTTGTTGGTGTTGACCGATCATAATTCCTTGTTGCGAAAATGCTCGGCTTAATGTCTGGTTTAGTCCTGAGTCTGCTTGATCTATGTTGGAGGCCAGATCATTCTGTCGTAATGACTGGGGGATCAAAGATGCAGACTCGGGGTAAAAACTAAACAGTGTTTATTACAAACAAAATTACAAGAGCTGGGTGTGGGAGCTGGTCGTAGGAAGCTGGTCGTAGGCAGCTGGGTCAGAGGCTGAGGTGATCGGTGGGTCCAAAAATGGGATCTGACGAAAAACAATAAAAAAACAGTACTAAAAAAAACAGTACTACAAAATAGAACAATGAAGCAGACTGGGTCAAGCAGAACTATACCACGGAGGATACACTGAAGATACACTGATGATCTGGCAGCGTGTGTAGAAATCAGCAGCCTCTTTGTACTCCAGAGGTGTAGGCTTTATTGCTGATTGGCTGCAGGTGTGTAGTGGGTGGTGCCAGAATCTCCGCCCAGGGGGAAGACAGCACAGAAAACAGGGAAAAACTCGATTCCTGACAATAATGTTCTTTCCTCATGATGCCATCTATTTTGTGAAGTGCACCAGTTCCTCCTGCAGCAAAACAAGCCCACAACATGATGCTGCCCCCCTCGTATTTCCCAGTTGGGATGGTGTTCTCAGCAAGTGTCGCCCTTTTTCCTTAAAGCGAAATGATGCTCATTATGGCCAAACAGTTCAGTTTTAGTTTCATCAGACCACAGGAGACCACACATGTCTCCAAAAATTAAGGTCTTTGTTCCTGTGTGCATTTGCAAACTAATCTCGCTTTTTATGTTTCTTTTGAAGTAATGGCTTCTTCCTTTCAGCCCATGTCGGTACAATACTCATTTCACTGTGGATAATGACACACTCTTACCAGCTTCAGCCAGCATCTTCACAAGGTCTTTTGCTTTTGTTCTTTCTCAAAGATCCCATTGAAAAATCTGGAGAAGCCAATACGTACTTGGATACCTGCTGCATGTAAACACGCTGTTCGTTTGACAGTAGGCACAGACTAGGAGAGGCGTTCAACTGCACGAGGTAAGAAACTGACAGTAAAATATTACACATGTCGTGGACATGTACTGACTACTTTGTCTGGATTGAGATTTGGATTTGGCTCTTTAACCTACTGTAGACTGGACAAGAGTGGTCGGTTTTGGGACCAAGATTTTTTTTTTTTTTTTGATTGTTTAGTACACTCGGATTTCTCTGTGCATGTAAATGTAGTGAGTGTGGCAGTAGCAATGGTTTGAGCTGTCACTCACCAATGTGAATGTGTGTGGTTTGATCCCAGGTACCATCAGTTTATACTGTTGTTGTGTCCTTGGGCAAGTCACTTCACTTATCTTGCCTAGTGTGCTAAGTGTAGAATAATGACTACAGTGTGGTGCTTTGAGAGACTTTGAAAAGCCTGTAAAGTGCATTACAAGTGTAAGACATTATTATTATTATTATTAAGTCCACAATTCTCTTCCAGATATCAAGGCTGATTTCTTTTGACTTTCTCATGATGTTACACAAAGAAGCAGTGTGTCTCAGGTGCCTTCAAACACATCCAAAAGGTGTGTCTCTAATTAACTCAAATGTTGTCAATAAACCTATCAGAAGCTTCCAAAGACATGACATCATCACCTGGGTTTTCCCAAATGGTTTAAATGCATAGTAATCTTACTGAATGTTAACTTCTGACTTTGAAGAAAGTAATGAAAAAATTGTCTTAAAAAGTCCTTCGATCATCATTCTGGCATTTAGCAAATAGAAATAATCCTAACTGACCTAAAACAGAAAAATTTAGTCTGATTTCATGTCAGACAGAGAGAACAAAAAGCGTGTGTCTTTTTATATAGTGTATGTGAACTGCTGGTTTTAACTGTACGTTGTTTTTGTCAAATATAGCATTTTCAAAACAGTAGAAGGTAACATGGTGATGATGACCCCATCTTTAAGGATTTCACTTTTGTTTGGTCATGGTGTCAATAATCATGAATAATCATAAAATCATTGCTTCATAATATCGTGACACAAAACTATAATATCGTGACATGCCTTGTGCACAGTCTGATATAAAACAGGCAAAAATGTATGAATAAGTCCAATGGTGAAGACTGAAGGTGAGAGTCATGAGGAGGGAGGATTTCCAACGTTGATGTCACACTGTTGCTACAGGCAACAATACTAATCATGAGGAGTGAGCTGTAGAAATGTCAGAGGATGTCAGATAGCTGCCAACACCAAGGAGCCAGAGCTAGTGCTGCAAGATGAATCGCAATCAAACTGAGATCGCAATTTCAATGGACGCACTTAGCAAATCACAGGCTGCAAGGCTGCAGTTTTTGTAGTACCACAACAACAAAATCTCCTGTGATATTCTGCATAAAAACTGCTAACCCTGTAGTTTGGACCTGTACAAACATTCTGAAATGTGATTCTTGTATTAGCTTGTCAGTTTTTTTGTTAATTCTTCTGGACATGTTTAAAATGTGAACTTTGAACAGAATCCTATTATTAAACCATAAATCGCTAATCTAATCGCTATGGCAAAGCTTGTCAGAAAAAATGTTTCCAAATCAATCTATCCAGAGCAGTGTGAGATAGTAATAAAGTTCTTGTAAGGTGTCTGTATAATCCCTCAGTCGTCCACAGTAAGATCAGGTGCATTTCTAGGGAGGGTCCTAAAATCTGACACAATAGCTCTAAAGCCCGCCACACACTACAGGATCATTTGTACGATTTAGGACCCAATTTGCTTCTCCCCGACTTCAGGGAGGCGTGATCCACTCTGTGCTGCTCTTTCATATCGTAACCACAAAACATCACCATGACAACAGCCAATAAAACAGAGCGTCAGAGGCAGATGAAGTGATGGACACAAAGGCGCAGGATACAAACTCAGGAAGCAGCAAAAATAATGAGGTGACACACCTCTTGCAAAGTTGTAAAGTTAAACTGCGGCATTCTCATCCATATTATCCATTAGAAGTTGTCCTCCACAAATAATGACAACCAGTCCACAAAACAACGCTGTTAATCCAGTTTGAAGGGTTCTTTAAAAGTGAAAAGGGGAGTATAGTTCCTCACGTGTGTCTGTTTATATCCACAGAGCGAGGATCAGGGTGAAGCTGCTGCAAATTAGCGACAGTAAACATGACTCTACTTCCTGTGTCATTTATCACCAGCCTTCTTTTGCATTAAAAGCTTTTAACTGAACTACTGCACCACATTTCACAAGTAATAATAACACAGATCTGACCTGCACATCTGAACCAGAAGTGTAATGCTCTGATCTTTTGAACACATCTCAAAGTGAGTCATTTTACTCTAGGCAGGAAACAGCTGACGATGTGCTGGCTTTGTTAGCTCATTTTTTAAGCTTGTGGCGTGTGGTCTCTTCTCTGCAGTCTTTGCACTCGGAGATTTAAAGTCTCATACAATTCTCTTTGTGTAATCGCCCGGAGAGTAACTTTAGCGGTTTTGATGAGGAACAGAGCAGAGCAGAGCTGAGACGATTTGTCCAGTGCAGACCCAAGTGCATTTATTTCCAACACCAAAAAACATTTACAAAAATAACAGCAAAATTTAAACCCAACATGCCAGTAACAGCCTGTACACACAGTACCCTCCCCTGAGCAGACTGAGGATGGCTCCTTTTATAGAACCCCTCCCTTAATTGGTTACTCCCACACTGCAGCACAGGTAAGTTAAAGCGAATGGCACTTCGAATGGTACTTTGAATTTCTACTTACACACGTTGGCCGTGTCCCAATTCACCAAATGCACACTTCAAACAATTCAGTTACAATCAATTAGCCGATGGGCTTAGTCATGTCTTTTGTTACAGGCCAACTTTAACTACACATCCATTTCAATTAATTAATAAACATTTTAAACTTCTTTGTGTATTGTCATTTTTACTTGTTAGCTTTAAGTGTAGGCCTATGTAATGGACTAGTTACATTACACTGTGGTCTGCGTTTTGACGCATGTTTAGAAATTGTTTAAGACTAAAATATCCTGTAGTATGTGATGAACTTAAAACAGGCTTATTGTGTGTATAATGAGTCATAAATGTTATGTATGTAACCTTCTTCAGCTCAAATCTCATCTTAGTACAGAAAAGTACAAATAAAAGTACAAATAGTACAAATAAAAAGTACCCATCATAAATACTGACTCCCAAAAATTAATGATCCATCTCTCATTTATTAAACAATAAGTCCATATGGTACTTATGGTGACAGTCCTACCAACACCAGGAACCACCCCACTCAGGTGGGGCTGAGCTAGTATATTGGCCATAAATAACCATTTTTGGTCAATTTTACTTGTAATATAGCACCAAATTATAACAAAAAGATGAAATAGACATACAATAGGCATAAAGACTTGGGCTGAAGTAAGATCATGTCAAAGTAAGTCAATGGGAACCATGTTTTAGAGAGAATACAGTTCTTCTGATAGGAACTGGTTTATCTCTGAAGGGAGGAGTTAGCTTAACTAGAAACTAACTCTGTTTTGATTTCATTTTTATTTAATGCTCACGACCATTATCTATGGTATGGAGCACAAACAAAGCAATATCTTACTTTAGCAAAGAAAGGACATATATAAACATATACATATACATATACATATACA
>KN483106.1:0-13655 GCA_000787095.1 Periophthalmodon schlosseri | reverse complement strand
GTTTTGCAGGATTTTGAAAAGTTGAAAAGACGGGTGGGGAGGTGCGGTTTTACAGTGTCTGCTCAGCACACAAGCCATTTCCTGTGTCTGCCCCAACAGCCAATCCCAGGGCAGAATGAAACGGGTGTACTTTTTTGTATGGAACAGACCTATTCATACAATGGTGTTATTGAGGTAATGTGTGTTGATGTGGTTTTGAGACAGGCAGAAAAAGTAGAGCGGAACATTGGGGACACATAAATATAATGACTACATTTTAATTAGCCTTAATAAAGCATTCATAATTCATAAATTCACGATGATTACACTGTTTTCTAATGTTTCCTCATCAAAAACGTAAATGGAGTTTAACACACAAACCCTGCATATTTAGGTTGTGTTCTTCTCTCAACCAGAAAACACTCTGTTCCACCTTGTGATGTCATGTGGTAATACAAGAAGTGCTTCAGTGTGTTTTTAAACTCCATACTTCTTCACTAGAATCATTTGGATGATTTCAGCCCTGGAATTGCCCATATCTACTGAACTAAATGTAAAAGGTAACTGTTAACTTGAAAACTCCGCTTGATGGCATCACAAGGTGAAACAGAGCATTTTGCGCTTTCGAGATGTAGACAGATTAATAATAAAAGGTTAGTCAAACATGTGTGAATGAAACAAAACACCAGTCTGGGTATGTTTTTGACAAGGTAACAACATTATAACATGGTTTACAGCTCACAAGAATCCATTTTGTGTAATATAAGAGCTTTAATTAAAACCCTTCTAACCTTTTAATTAGTAACACTGAATTGTTCTTAATAAACTAGTTGTTCATTTTAAGGCTGTAAATTGTGTAGTTATTATAAAGTGTCACCAAACATAAAATACTCCTTAACAGCTTAAAGCTGCACTATGTAACTTTTCTGATTGAGGGCCCACCACATGCTTGTCTCCATGGAGATGTTATGGCGCTATGTGGAATGTTACACGGTACGGCATTAAACATACCTATCTAGCATTTATTCAGTTACAGGTGTTTTTATTGCTAAAGAAATACTTACAAACATTATTTTTTTAGTGTGAGCGGGGTTCACCACACCACAGATCTGACCAGTAACTTGGCCTGGTGGTTTCACATGCTTGTATCCATGGCGATATATAAGTTAAATGTCATACTGTGGAACCCTCCAGGCAAAGCAATAACATCTCCATGGATCCCAGTAGGCAGTCAGCCATCCATCAAAAAGTTACATAGTTCACCTTTAAGTGTTTGGTTTTGTCAAAGTAAATGGATCTTCCGTGTGCAATTATCCACTTTGCAAACTGCAGTTACGAGTATTTAAAGTACTAGGCAAAGTAAGGACAACAAATTGATTGAGCATTTCAGCATTTCAGCCAGGAGTGATTTGAAGGTGATTCGATACTGGTGGTGGTGGTGGTAAAGTCGAGGACATGGGTAGGCTGAGGAGGCTCATTATTCTGCTGCAGAAGATATGCTTATCCATAGATCAAATACGCAAGAAGCAAGAAGGAGAGCAGACGGAACACGTTTCTGAATAGCTTAAGAGGTGATTGGCTGAGGGGCAAAGGAAGCAGGCTGGGATTGGCTGATGGCGACCGGCTGGCTATATTACTTCCTGGTTGCTTCAGTGTTCTCTTTCTTTGAATTTATAGGGACAACTTTCTTTATATCCTTGTTGCATTTTAACTTTTATGTAGCAAATCATATACTCTAGAAAACATTTACTTACATTAGTTCCTGGTTGATAAGTATGACTCCACCTCCTTCTTCAAGTGTATTTGGGGACAACTTTCCTCCAAAAACTTTTCACATAGCAAATCATTATAGGGATGGGATAAGATCTTGCCACAAGATCTCACAAGATTAAATTGCCACAAGATTGTGCACACATGGAAAATCATCTCATGAGGTTTTTAGCCTAGGTGTTTACCTTTGGTTTGAACTAAAAATGGTTATGGAGAAGGTATTATGCAAAATTGAGTTTTTGGACCTTTCTACCATGTTACAACATTGTTTCCTCATCAAAAACATGCCCGAAAAGTTTTAGCAATTTCTCCTGGGCCCTATTCTATCCCTCCTTACGGTTAGCAGTAAGCTCCTGTCCAGTGCTTCGCTCACAAGCCTATGTCACCCATGCTCCCACACGACAATTCTCCATAAATATACAAAAGCAGAATAAAAAACATACTCTACAACTTCACAAACCTGATGAGATGAACAGTAGTTTTATTAGTGGGATGTACACTGATTATGTTGTGATAGCCCTCTGAAAGGAGACTGACTTAGAACAGAGAGCAAAGGGAGGGGTGACACAAAGTCAAAAATGAAAGTGAAGCAAGTTTTTGGCAAATATAGCATTTTCAAAACAATATATAAAAGGTGTTACTCTTTAACGCTGGAGAGTTACATCACTTGAGAAACCATAGTTTCAAGTAGCAGTTCTTAAATGACAGAAAAAAATATGAAATAAATCTAAAAATTGTAAGGACAAACTTGTGTACTGAACCGCACAGTTTCTTTATTATAAATTATGTAAAAATTTCATCTTGTTTCATTCTTCAGTGGTGGAAGAAGTGCTAAATTTTATATAATAAAAGTACAGATACCGGAGCAAAAAAATAAAGTAAAAGTATCACATGAAAAAATTTAGTTAAGTAAAAGTAAAAAATAAAATGTACTTAAAGGATTAAAAAGTAAACTTATTCCACACATATTTTGAGGTCTTATAAGGCTTCAAATGTAGTGATTTTGACAAAGATTTGTGCTGACTTTTGTTCAACAGAAACAATTAAACCGATTGTTTTTTTCTAGCAGTTTACGTTTGTATATTTTTGTTTGCTCAAACCACGAACATGTTAAAAATAAACCCCTCAGACTTTTCAACAGGTCTCAAACAATAAGTCCAGTTCAAAAATGTAGCAGAGTATAAAGTACAGATACCTGCTCTCAAACGTAGTGATGTAAAAGTAAAAAGTATCCACCAAAATGTACTTAAGTAAAGTACAGATCTCTAAAATTTGTCTTAAGTACAGCACTTTACTACTTTTACTTTGTTACGTTCCACCACTGCTCATCTTGTCAGTCGTGTCAGATCCATTTCTTACACACAAATCGATAGCCATAGAAAACCATCAAACTAAGTTTGAAGGACTCCTCGAGATTTTACAGCTGCGTAAGTTCTATAACGCAGGTCGAAGATCACTGAATGTTTGCTATTTACACATCTCAAGATATTACTGAAGTCTCTCCTTCGATGTGCCGTACCATACCGTATGCATGGTCTACTGTTCATTTACATTCAGTGAGAAGGCTGTTGTCACCACCTTCACTTGTTTACACTGAAATATTGATGCAGACTCATGCAAGGAACGTCAACACAGGCGCTAGCTAGGTGTGAACGAGGAATAAACAAGTGCAATATGTTTCTTTGTGTTGAGAAAAGAGATAAGAACTTTTCTAAGGGAAGTTTGGAGCGGTGTAGTATCCAAGGACAGCAGCAGTTTTGGCGTAGTCACAAAGGATTCATAGTGCGATACGTTATGGAACTCAATGTGATGCAGCAGAAATACTTCATGTCATGTTTTAGAACTTAAAAAAAATGCCTTGGAGAACATAAATAACATAGATGACCAATGAGCTCCCACTTTTCCAACAGGGGGTGAAATAAACAAACCAGGATTGGACGGCTCTGACTAAGTTTGGTCTGAGATGCAGAGGAGGAGGTGTGTGACCACACTGGGAGATACGGAGGACCAGGCCAGCTAATATACATTTTGTACAGAAACGCTAAGAATATGTTTGATCACGGTTTATGGACTTAAAAACCCCAAAGGAGACTTTTGGGTTTGTAATCTATGACATAACAATCTGAGAAAAATTGCAATGGCATTATTTTCTGAGCGAAAATACAATACTTACAATACAATACTTTGTAAACAGGATTAATAAAACCAGCATGAAAAATGTAATATACAACCCTTGTATGTTCCTTAGAATGTTATAATCAATAAAAAAAAAAAAAAAGCAAGCAGAAAGCAATATGCAATTTTGACTTTCTGGTGAATGGCTTTAGGTGAAAACATAACCCAAATATATGGCATAGACTGTATATATAAATGGACGTAGCTAACACACTTGCCGCCGTGTTCCAAATAGGAAGTGAGCCTGGACGCATTTCCGGAGCCATCAACTCCAATTGACTTCTGTTGAAAAATGGTGGCCCCTCTCTCTATAACTGCTGCAGTCAGACTCGTCATTTTGGTTTTAAAATGTTCATATTAACCCGCACTACATAATCCTAGTGTTTTTATTTTGCTATTTTGTCTGTAAATTAAGATATGAACATTAATAACAGACAAATCAGGCTCCTCCCCGAGGTCTGCTCCCGCTAGCGTTAGCAACAGGTTTGATTGACAGCGTTGCTATGCGCCTGCCCCCTGCTAAACCAATAATGTGGCGAGAAAGAGGCGAGTACCTTCAACAAACTGATTGACTTTTTGGTTGCTATGATACACACCCTCGGAATTCCAAATACTGAACTCCGCTCGTAATTTAGCTAGCCTTAATTGACTTCTTATGGCTGGAGTCGAACAGTATGGATGATATCACACTCTCTCTCTGTGCACACGCCTAACAATTTCCCCACACAAACATAAGTACCACTAACTCTTTGCTACTATTGTGATGTCTTGATGCAATGACGTGACTAGCAAACAGCAGTAGTGACCGGAACCAGTGTTGTTACATGCAGCTGTCCAGGAGGAGCGCCAGAGAGCCAAAGAGAAGGCGGAGAGCGAGGTGGAGTCGAGCGGCTGTGCCAACGAGGACATGCCCGTGGAGAAGATACTGGAGGCGGAGCAGGCTGTGGAACCCAAGACCGAGACCTACATCGAGACCAACCTGGGCATGCCATCCAACTCGGTAAGTTTATCCATTTACTTTTTAACCAATGTTTTGCTTTAAGATGGTTCATGGGCAGTTTTAGAGCTGGCATGTTGTTGGGTTCTTGTGCACCGCAGTCGGGGAATAGGTTGCGTTCACGTTCTAGAATTTGATGACGTCACAATTTCAGATGGTGGGCAAAGGCCTATGTAAGTCTATGGGAGATTTATTGCTTTTGAAAGAAAAAGCCAAACTTGAAATCCACAAATGTTGCACCCTATTATTTGTTATTAGTGGGGGATTGGGACTACAAACTTGTCATATTAATCTTATAGTTTAAAGTGTTTAAACAGACCCATTCACACACACATTCATACATCAGTGTACGCAGACACTGGGGGCGAGGTGGGTTAAGTGTCTTGCCCAAGGACACGATGGCATTATTTATCTGTGGGAGCTGGAATCGCACCGCCAACCTTCGGATCAGTGGACAAACCCTCAAAACGGGTCAGAAAGACATTAAAGGCGCATTATGTAACTTCTCTGGTGGCTGTCAGCTGTCTGCTTGTCTCTATGGCGATATTATTGCTTTGCTTGGTAGGGTTAGGGTTCCGCAGTATGGCACTAAGCTTATCTTCACACTACGGAGACACGCAAATGGAACCACGAGGTCGGATCTGTGGAAGGGCGACCCAGCTCAGAGTCACAGTGCAGGATTTTCAAGGTATTGTTTAGATTTACAAACACTTGAAATTGAATAAATGCAGAATACATGTAATATAGTTAAGTTTAATGTCATACTGTGGAATATTCTATAGGAGGAGGAGCAGAGAAAGTGCATTAGTAACAGTTTCACTTTGCCGAGAAGCACATTGGTCGCGTACTGTGGTAGGCGATAGGAGCAAAGTTGTGTTTTTCATTGTTGCTATGGCTACATCTTCCGCCTATGGACTGGTTTGCCAAGTCTATTGTACAAAACATGAGGAGAACCATAAACCTTTCACTAATATAATAAAGATGAATGCTTTTCAGATGCACAACATATGATTTCACTTCCAAGCCGTCCCTGCCACATTCCCACCATTGTAGTTGTAATTTTTCACCGATGCGAGGCGAGCTTTGCCATGCATTGTTCAGTACACAATGTCCACTCACTCTTCTCCACGGCGCACTGTCTACTGGATTTAAAGCTCTCTGCAAAGCCAGATCTTGAAGTGCATCAGTCATCACGAACAAATTGTATCAATTTTTTCCACACGTTATTGCAAAAAATATTTCTGTTCAAATAAGCACAGCTGCTGCACCCTGCTGGTACAATCCATTTTTATGTTGTTAAAGGGGCACTGCTGTTTCATAGAGGTGACTAAGATCAGAAATAAATCATTTACTTATAATAAATTGGCTAGCTCATAATTGGTTTTGTGAGGGCCTTTCCCCATTCCAGAGGTATAATATTCTGATTTGAATTGTGTTGTTACTATAACAACAGAGCATCAGTACCATGCCAAATCATTCAAATCAGGAAAGTTGTATTCTCTCATTACACCACTAGATGCGATCTGTCTGATAGTGTGCCAGCTTTGGCCTGACAGAAGAAGAGCAGAGAGCACAGACAGCAGTAACGTAGATAGCATCTAGTGGTGATATGTGAGAATACAACAGGGCCGGGTCGACCAATCAGACTACAAATTGGGACTTTAAAGGTGCACTATGTAGCGTTTCTTGCCTGCAAGTTTTTTGCTGAGGAATCGCAAACAGAGTATTACAGATCTGACCTGTAACTTGGCCTTGTAGCATCAATAGCTTGTGTATATAGAAATAAGTATGATGCCATACTGTGGAACATTACAGGTAAAGCAATGACATCACCAGGGAGACAGGCTCTATTATCTTGAAACTCATCCAAAATGCTTCGAATGTTAAATCATCTTTAAGTAAACAAACCCCTAAACTAGCAAAACTTGTGTTTTAATTCTCATTTTTGCAGTGTTTTCTGTGATCCAATAGTAGCTTCAAGTGAATGAAATCTAACGACCAAGGCCTAACTGGACATCTCTTGAACATCCAGCTAAATGGATGCCCAAGGTTTATTAAGTAGCGTGTCCCCATGGCAACATAACAACGGCGTGTGCGTCATGCTAGCGGACAAGATTATACATAGTGACTAATCGTGCAAGGAGACATGGGAAAACAAGCTATTTTAACTGAAGTATATGGTCGTTCTGTAGTGCTGTCTGCTTTCACGGGCATGGAAGTACTCAGCAAAGAGATCCACAATTTTAGACCTGCTTCAGTGAATGTGGACAGTAGGGAATTACTGTGTTTTTGAAGGAGAAAGAGGATGTACAGTGATTGAGAGAATTATTTCAAAGCAATCTTTATGGGACCCGAAGTTGTTTTTGTCTGGTTCATACACAGAGAAACATACAAATACAAAAGGTGAAAGTTGTATAGACATAACCCTGATTGCTAAAACATGTTTGTCATATAATTTATTTTGGGGGGGAGGGGTGGGGTGGATACGGCAGCTGATTAATCAATCAGTATGACTTTATTTTTCCCTGAGGAGTCATTTAAGCACATTGAGCAGTAAAATACAATAAAATTAGAAAAGCTCAAACAAATGTCTCAGTGCAACTCAAACAAGTTACGGTCATCAGATCCAGTGTCCGGGCAGTTGGAGTGGTGTAGCATCCCTCAGGACAAAAGTGCATTTTGTTACAAAAGTTGCAGTGTTGTAAAAAAGTTGCTAGCATTTCAGAGCTAGCTGGCTACCATAGCTAGCTCCATGCAGGGTCACCATGAATAAAGGAAAAAATAAACTGCTCAGATCACACAATCCAGTAGTCCTTAACTTCTGTCCTTTGAACTGTGTAAGCTGCACTTCTTAGTTGGTCAAAATCACAAAATATTAAGTTAAAATGTAAGATAAACATTTTAAAAGTTTAAAAACTGCTCAGTGTACCAGCCAGTCAGCCACAACAGCAGCCACTTATAGCTGAAACTAACACACCTATTTCTGTGTTAGTTTCAGCTACAAGAGCAGCCACTTGTGCACTGAAACTAACACACAAATAGGTGTGTTTCAGTGTGTTTAACTCCTCTAAGACAGATGCAAGGCAGCGGATGAGCAGCAATATGTAAGACTTTCATTTTACAAGTCAGAAACTTGACCAGTGTGTTTCACCATTGATTTTCAAATTAAACACAGCTTTTACCTGATTAATTACAAAAAGCATTGGACATCTCATATATTTATGTTAGATTTAGGTGTTTTGGTTCAAGGCAAAAGAAGAATCAGAAAGAAGAATGAGCCTCACATGAGTCTCTCATTTGGGTTGCCAGTTCCAGTGCTTAAATGCAGTCGGTTTAAACCTAAAAGAATTCTCTCCTATCTGAGTCCTCACTGCCTAAACCCCAGCACCTGCAGCCAATCATTATCAGTGCTAATGCAGCCTCTACAGCTCAGTGAGTGAATTCTGGACGTTCTGAGCTTTCACATGATGCATGGTCTGCCCATATACTCAGAGGTGGGCAGTACTCAATTACATTTACTCAGTTACATTTACTTTAGTAACTACATGCGACAAAAGCTTTATGTTGACAATATTAAATGATTTGAACATTTGTGTTCTTGCACCGGTCTGTCTCATTTTTGTGTCAGTCCTTTGAAAATACCAGATTTTGTGCCTTATTTAAAGTTTTCTACTTCAAACTGCATTAACTTCAAATTAAAATCAGATGTTACAGATGTCCTGACAGTTACCCTTACTTGAGTAGTACATTTCCCAAATACTTTTTAGTTCTTACTTGCGTAATTTCTTGGACCACTACTTCGTACTTTTCCTTGAGTAATATTATTTACTCTTAATTGAGAACAATTTTGGCTACTTTACTCACCTTTGCATGCACTGAGAATGAGAAAAACTTGTGTGTCCTCCATCTGCAGGTTTAGGCACTGGCAACCCAGGTTACATACTACATACTACATACAGTTCCTTTAACCACCAAACTCAGTATTTAAAAAAAAAAAGTCAGTCTGTCAGTAAAACTTTATTTGGCAACACAAGATAGACCGTACCAGACGTTCTCATGTAGAGGCTATCCCGAGCTCCCCTTAGCAGTTAAAACTTCATACAGATAGATGCATTTCAGATTAATGGCGGTTGACATGACATTTATATTGTGCTTTCTAAACTATTTCTGGAGCCTTCCCACCATTGTCTCCATAATGAGTCCTAATGCGTCCCAGATGTGGAGAGGCCTGTGCATATGGCCCCTCAGTAATGCCATAACTTCACATGGTATGGTCTGCGTATTTCTGTGATTACTTTGCTCATAAAAGTCTACTGGGCTGTCTTCAGAAAAAAATAAAAAATGAACAAATAAATAAATGTTTCCTTCTATGCTGTCAAAGGGAGACATGTAAACAATAACTGTAGATATGAGTACACTGTTTAAAGGGCCCATATTACGCTATTCTCTGATCTATGTTATAATGTTGTTTCCTCATCACAAACATACCTGGAGTTGTGTTTTGTTTCATTCACACATGTTTAACACAGAAACCCTGCATATTTAGGCTCTTGTCTCATACAATCTCTTCCACGTTGTGTCATGTGGTAATACAGGAAGTGCTCCACTGTGTTTTTAAACCCCATACACCTTCACTAGAATCATTTGGATAATTTTAGGCCTGGAATTGCCAATCTCAACTGAACTAAAGGTAAAAAGTAGCTGAAAACTACTGTTTCATGACATCACAAGGTGGAACAGAGTATTCTGAGCTTTGGAGATGTAGACAGACTAATAACAAAGGGTTACGCAAACATGTGTGAATGAATTAAAACACAACTCCAGGTATGTTTTTGAGGAGGTAACAGCATTAGAACATGGCTTAAAGCTCACAAGAGTCAGTTTTGTGAAATTTAGGACCTTTAATTATGGAAATATTACTAATTACTAATCTAACTTCTCATACTGGACTATAGAAGTAAAGTTGTCATACAAACTTTAAAAGAATAAAGCTGCTGAACTAAAGCTGGACTATGTAACTTTTCTGGTTGGGGGGGTCTGACACTAGTCTCCATGGAGATGTTGATGCTTTTCCTGGAATGTTCCACAGTATGGCAGTAAACTTACATATTCAATTACAGGTGTCAGTTTTACAGCTAAAATAAATGGGTTACAGGTTAGCTCCTCCACAGATCTAAGCTGTAACCCAGCCCAGCCATGGAGATAAATAAGCGTAACGATACACTGTGGAACATTACAGGGAAAGCAGTAGTTACCTAGTGCACCTTTAATGCATCGTGGTTTATTTAGAATATAGTTCAAGTTCAGTCCTAGTTTTAAAGGCTCGGCTCTGTCTCGCTTCAGTACAGATCTATTGTATAAACAGCTCTTGAGGTCAAAATAAGGTCTGCTGTGTACTGTCTGCATTTAATTAGAAACCATTTTATTGTCCGATATTCAGGATTCATTAGCATGCTAGCTGTTGTTAGCTTTACCTCTTTGGTCTCTCTCAGAATGTTTTGAAAAGCGCTTATTAACTCATCGCTGTGAATAATTAGGATGTTCTGAATGATTAAGGTAAGTGAGGAATAGATTTGGACCACTGCAAACCGTTTAAAATGAACTAGTTCTGTTTTTCATGTTTTTAAGACAGTAAAAATGAACAGTGCTTTTAATTTAGTACTGTATAAGCCTTGGGTTAGTCACTCTCTTGCTAATAAAGTCACCAACTTTCCCAACTACATTTCTACCAGTACTGCAGAAGTGTCTAGCATAACAAACCCATCCACCTACAGTACTTCCCCCCCCAAACCACTCCTGTACTTTATAACACTTTTATCCAGTTAGACTTGAGCTGTCCTCTCCTCCTCTCTCCCTCTCTCACCCTCTCCTCTTCCCTCTGGACCTGAATGGAGCTTTTGGTGTAAAGACCCTGGTTTTCTGTTGAAGTCCCCCCTCCTCTCTCCTCCTCTTCATCTCTCCATCAGTATCAGCTGGCCACGGGGGCGC
Source organism: Periophthalmodon schlosseri (assembly GCA_000787095.1). NCBI lineage: Eukaryota > Metazoa > Chordata > Actinopteri > Gobiiformes > Gobiidae > Periophthalmodon > Periophthalmodon schlosseri. The sequence goes on along the minus strand of KN483106.1, from coordinate 2,746 downwards.
GCCGGAGCATGAATTATCCAACACGCAGCCTGTTCCCTGAAAGCATCGCGGCCCCGTAAGCATTCAGCTCTGTATCCGAGTGAGAGGAGCTGCCTGTCCCGTGAAAGGGAGGAAGAGACAGAGAGAGGGGGGGGGCGTCATGGGAGGAAATGGATTAAAAGAGCCAGTGCGAAATCAGGGCTAAGACTAGGACTAGAAGAGGATGCTAAATCAGTAGCTAAATCAGGAGTTGCACAACTTTTACTGGTGGATGGTCCACCACCTGCTCGTCTCCATGGACATTGTATTGTTTTGCCTGGATGTTTTATGATATGACATTAACATACTGATACTTTGCAGTGACATCATGCTGGGTGTGGGGTGGGTGTTAAGCAGTTACCATGGTGACACAATGTACACATTAGCAAACACAGCCTAATAAACAAGTTTAACTGTACAAAATCAGCTCACCTGTTGTAGTTCAGTAAAGTCTTTATTGTTAAATTGTGTTAAAACTAAGATCAGATTAAATTCTAATTTAAGTAATAGACCCCCACAGGGAATTTTGATGACATCAGCTGCAAAGTATCAATTGATACTTTGTGGGTTTGTCTCTCCACAGATCTGACCTGTAACTTGGACAGGTGACATCTTCCTGTAGATACACAAGTTTTATATTATATGGTGGAACATTCCAGGCAAAGTGCACACATCTCCATGGAAACAAGCAAGTGACAGACCGTCCATCTGAAAAGTTATATAGTACATGTAACTCATAGTCGATTACGTCTTGGATCAAGACTTGATCCAAGTTTATCACTAAAGTGGAACTAATCTAGAACTATACCTCAAATTACCAAGACTAATGAGAACTAAACCAGGCCTAAAAATGACTAAACCAGATTAGACTCAGGATAATCACTGAACTAGGATTACACCTCAGATAACCAGGTGAAAACGAGGACTACACCAGGTCTAAACTTCAACTGAACCAGGTCTAAACTAGGACAAAACCAGGTCTAAATCAAGACTAAACCAGCGCTAATCCAGAGTTAACCAAACCTGAACCAATAATTAATCTCTAGAAAATGTGTCACAATCTCCATCTGAAGGAGAAGAGCTATGTCCCGTGAAGCTGTGATAGAGAGAGGTTAGAAGAAGAGAGAGAGGTAATGTGGGTACATGGAGGGGTTATTTTTGGTGTTTTTGGAGATGAACACACGGACACTGCATTGGGGTGAGTTAGGAGGAGCAGACAGAAAACCATGGGAGCAGCTCAGACACACTAATGCACCATACTAACAAGGCTGTTGATACGTTGATTACAATGAGGTTATCAGTTGTTCAAATACTCAAAAGAACTGGTTTTAAGGTTAACTTACTGTGTCTTTCATTCCATGGCAACAGAGTCATTGGCTGCTCTTGAGGCTACCTGGCTGACCCACTGAGAAATTTCTGAAACTTTTTGGTTTTTGAGCTCAGTTTTTAACATCATATTGGATTTTAACCACCTAAGAAGCGCAGCTTATGCAGTTGAAAGGACACAGTAAGGGACTGTTGGATAGTGTGTGAAATGAGATGTTTGCTTTTCCTGCAAGAGGCTAGCTAAGGAGCTAGCTAAGGAGCTAGCTATAGACCTCTGAGATGCTACACCAAATGTGGTAGAAGACCTTCCAGAAGAAATACTCCGAGGGAATGCACCATTTTATCACCAACCGAAACAACAGAGTGGGGAGTGAGAATGAGGCTTAGAAGAGGATTTCCTCTTGTGTTCACCTGGCTCCCCCTGGAGGCTGACTGTGATGCTGCAGGTCCAAAGTTATTCCTCACTTACCTTATGCATTACAAACATCCTAATGATTCACCATGATGAGTTTATAAGTTTTCCCAACTCTAGAGACCAGAACCAGAGTTTTGCAGTGACAGTAAAGCTAACAGCAACTAGCATCCCAATGTGCACTTCCTGATTATCAGACAATAAAACGTTTTATAATTAGATGCAGACAGCATGCAGCAGACTTATTTTGACCTCAAGAGCTGTTTATACAATATATCTGTAGCGGGGCGGGACAGATTTTGCTCAAATGCATGAGAACATCGGGTACAGGGCCTTTGAAGTGACTATGACAGGTTAGACCACTCATTTTATTAAAACATAGTTAAAATAACTATATTTGATTATACTCAAAATCTTGCCTAGTCCTTTGTAGTTTTTAATTTTGATAAAGATTATAATTTTACTTCCTGGTTTGACATGGGCAGCAGATATGACATACATAGAGGGGGTTTCAGCGACATCATAAGAGGAGCAAAAAGAAAGAGGAGGGGGGGGGGGGGGGCAGCTAAAATGAATATTGTTAAAATGCAAATTTATGTTGTAGTACAGTGGGTTCTAGGGTCTAATCATGAATTAAAATAATCAGGTTCAACATTTGTGCATTTATCTATTATTTCATGGCAAAGTACAACACAGTCAATAGGGAAATCTGGCTCTTGCCCCCCATCTGGGAGTATGACATCATCACATTCTATGAAAACCACCGCTTCTATAACTGTTACCTAGCAACCATAATGTAAACAAGGGCCAAAACGTCCACATTAAATTACACAACAGTTATGATTCGACTAATACAAATAGATGATAGATCAAGTTTAAGTCTGTAAGAAAAATTTGTTCCTTGAGCGAAAATTGTCCCTGCATTTTGGATGGAATTTTTGGTGTTGATGACATCTGTTTTAGAACTCGGCACTATTTCCTGTATTTTTG
>KN483105.1:15507-26581 GCA_000787095.1 Periophthalmodon schlosseri | reverse complement strand
AAGGGAAATAAAAATGTAACAAATGTGTATGTAGTGCATGAACAATTGTGATTTTATTTATAATATTCAGATACCTTGTAAAAGTTTTTTTTTTTTCATGGCCTGAAACCCAACACACACATTTTTGCTTCCCATGTCTTTATCTGAAACTGTACAACCGATAACAGATATCACCCATGTTTTTGGTGATGTCATCGTATTCGGATTCAGTGCTTTTCTGTTGATTGCGACTCTATCTTTGAAACAAGCACTTTACCCCACCCATTCCTTCTATTGGCCAGCCTCTTTAAGCCTCTGAGTGAGTGACAGGTGGATCTAACCAACTACAGTGAATTGTGAACTTTCAGAAGAAGCAGATGACGTTATTTAGCTCAATTAAACTGAACAGAATTGTAATCGAATCGAAATGCTGATATATATTTTTAGCATTTTGCACACCTTTAGCTCACTGGTCTTCACTTGGTCTCTCTCCAGCCCTACAAACACACACATTAAAAGCGAATGACCTGTTCAAACATGTGCTGTGTTGTTGATCCTAAGCTCTGGTGACATAGACCCATGCCCGAGGTCCTCTCAAACGTCCATCCTCCCCTCGACACGGAGCAGACAGGTCCTGCAGCGCTCCGGCCAAGGGATGCCACTCTGAGCATATGCTTCATACAGACAAAACACGCAACCGAGACAGGAGCCATTTTGGAGACAGGAGGGGGTGAAGAAATTAATGAAAAGCACGATAAGATAGACAAACAAGTGGCGGTGAATGGGTTTGAAGCATAATGGACAGTGCTTTTAAGACATAATGGGGGGGTGAATGAGATGGGCGAGGGTAACGGGAGGGGGAGTTTGAAGTAAAACTGTTGGGACACGTGTGACATTAGGACAGGGGCGCGGGTGCGGTTGTGTCATGGGTCCGTACGACTTGGCGACTGGGTGAAGTAACGCGTTGTAACAGTGCTGGAATGGTCACTGTATGTCACTGCCCTTTAAATCACAGGCCTGCAATAACATGTCAAAACATTCAAGTACAAATGTGGCTGATGACTAAATGTCCCCTAGCTGACATAAAGTGCTGTTTGCTTAAAAGATTTATTTTGGAGGATAAATAATGAAAATCGGAGAAAAGTGTGACATTTCGGGTGTTGGTTAAAAATGGGTTTTTTGAGTTGTCTCTGAAGGCTGTTTGATGGAGGCGTTCGGGGCCCGGGCTGATGAGGCTGAGCAGAGTCCTTGGGCCATATAAACAGTGGCCTCAGAAGTGAAAATGCCAGGCTGCCCCCAACCCCCCGCTCCAGAAATGGGACTTGACATGAAACAGACACAGGTTCAAACCTTGGCCTCCAGGCCCCTGCATTCTTCACCCATCCGTGTTTTCCTCCTGCAAGAAAAATAAGGGACACTTAGGAAAACTATAATCTCCCAGGATTAGTGCAGCATGTATGTATCATATGTATGTTCAGTGTAACCCTGTGGACTAAGGATAATAATCTAATGCTCTGTGAGGGTTGGGGATGTCCATGCATTGTTATTTGATTATATGTGAAATAACACTAAGTCTGACCCAGCTAGGAATTTCAACCTGGGATAGTTAGGATACTTTGTGTGTAGTATCATTACATTGTGTGTTATCTGTTAAGTAGGGTAAGCATTCATATATGTGTGTCTTCTAATGTTTTTGTATTTTGAAAATGTGTTTCATTTGACAGAATAAACTTGCCGTGTTTGTTTAAATTGGGCTCACAAATGAACAGGGTTGCGATGATCCTATGGAAAATGCAGATCAGATTAAGAATAACAATGGAGTGTGCTCTGAGCATGTATTAGCTCTGTAATCTTGGGGCCTCACTCCCACATCCTGGTTCTTAAGGCTAATCCAAGTGTAAACAAACAACCATCTTAAAATCACCACATTATTACTAATAGTGACTGTCGTATAGGAGAAAACTACAGATCTGTTTTTGACCATGTGTCCTGGTTTCTTCGCCCGGTGCTGGACTCCCACAGACCTCAGGCCTTTGTGTCTGTCTCCTCTTCATGAATAGAGGCTTAACTATGGCCTAAAGCAATGTGTCTTCTGCTCCTCATTGATAGCCAATGCATTATTCATTTATTTTCTTCATATCATCAAATGTGCATGTGCTTTGCCCAGTTATTCTGGGGGAGTGGCACTTCACATTATTTTGTCATTTCAGAAGCTCTCAGGGTGTCACTGAACACATTGATCCTTTATGGTCATTCACGCCCTCTCAACTTTATCAGGACCGCAGCTGAGATGAAAGGAAGTCTTTTATTATTGATTTGGAGCAGGATTACTGACCACTGAAGATGAGGTTATCCCCACAGTGCCACACAGTCAATGGAAGGAGACATTGAGTGGGTCATAGTGTATTCATTCATGTGTATGTGAGTTTTATGTTGAGACAGGTAAGTTATTCTGTTTTTGTTTGATTTATGCACAGAATTACCAGCTCCTGTAGCTTCAAAACTGAGACAACAGGGGATTTCCCGTATGTCTTTTGCAGCATTTTCCCATTTCATTTAAGTGTCATCCTAAAGCCGAGCCCAAAGAGCAGGCCAATAAGAACAACATGGACCACTGTATGTCCACTGTTGTAAGTCAGCAGTGTGCAAGCTAATTCTTACCCCTTTCAACAACGATAGAAAGACAAACACAAAGCCCACAGCAGCTGTCTTGCGTGGTCCTTGTGTCTGAAAACTCCTCGTCCCATGCCCACAAGTCTGCAGCCTTGACCATACATTATCTTCCAGTCTCTCGTCTCTTTCTCCGGCTCTCCAAGAATAAAGCTCTCCTAATGACCGCGGGCTCTCAAGGGCCTGCTGGTGCCCGGGTACTCCAAAGTGCGTGTTGGTAGAAAGGGGGCAGCTCCTCCCTCCTCTTCCTCCTCTTTTATCACAGGTGAGAATAGAGGGTCAAGAGGGGTTAATGTGCTGCTGTTGCACCGAGCTTTGGGCTATCACCATGGCAGCAGGCGTGTTCACATCCAAGGTGCACTTCCTACTTCTTAAGAGAGGGGAGTGTTTGGGACCTGTTTTTTTGGCCTTTGGGTTCATCCGTTTATTTTCAAATTTAAGGTTGAAACGACAAAGCTTTTACACTCTACACAGCACAGAACTGACAGTGCTGAAGATGTTGTTTAACCTGTCAGTGCTAGAGAGACACTAAGTTTAAGTTAACTTAAAAAAAAGTGGTCTTTGGGTTTGAATACAAAAGGGGCTTACATGTTACAGCCCGTGTTCTAGATAAATAGAGAGGGTAGTGTTTCAAATGGGAAAAAATGTATCCATTAAGAGAACTTTATCTTCTCATGTAGTTTGGGCTGCACTGTGACGTGTCGGCTTAGCTGATTTAAACAAATTTTGGCACTGCAGGACAACAGCACAGTAGGATGACAGCGCCAGTGTGACAGTGTGAGAAAGTTGGTACCCCCCCTCATCCCGATTTACAGTCTGGTGGGTGTGTTTCCAGGTCTCGGTGGTCTCCCTGATCAAACGAAATCAGCTGACCAGACACATTACAGCAATATCACATGAAGCTTCTGAGGCAGGCAGCAGAGTGCAGCTCAAACTGTCAAGATATCAAATAAACAGATGTCTGTACATAAGAACCTAAAATACAGTTTTATCAAGTGAACCTAATCTGACTAAATTATTTTTTCTTTTGCATATATCCACACTTTCCTGTAGTAGGCACAATGAGTAGATGTTATTATCTAGCTGTAGTAGTAGACACTGAGCTGTGGTCAGTACCAGCTCTCACTTAGTGCTTAATGGTTTAATAGCACAAATTTATAACTTTCATCACTAAGAGATGAAATTCTGTGTACAGCAGAGAATACTAATTATCATCTTCAAACTTCTGCCTCCTGTACATTGGCTAGCCTGCTAATAGAAGGTCAAAAGGTCAAGGTCAGAGGTTATAGGCCAAGAATAGATAACGAGTGACCTTTTGTTGTATGGCTCAGTGTTGTGCGGTGCTAATGAACATATTCAGACCAGGAATTACAAAGAATCTTAGCATTATTGTGGGAGAAAAGCAGAGAAATAGTGTTTTTGCATGGACCTGAGAAAATGAATGACTAAAAACCCTGTAAGGCTCTCTGCCCTAATTTAAATTTCACTAGTACAATAAATTAGCTTGCTCCTTTCTTCTTTCTTCTTCAAGCTTGAAACAAATGCAGGCAAATCTCAAATAATTAATTTCAAAGGGTGTGAATTACAGCCAGAAATTCCGTCGAAACATTCTGGGGCAATTTGCATTTTGATTTCTGCGATTTCGGCACAATCTTTATAAAATATATTTGCTGCCTCTTGCTCTCAAGGTTCTCTCTGTAATATCACTGGGGATCAAAAGGCTTTCATTAGGGCTTTTTTCTTCTTCCTTGCAGCATTGTTTGGCTCCTAGGATAACAACAAAGTGCTTTCGCCTCTTCTCCAGGGCCAGGTTAGCCGAGAAGAAAGGCAGAGTTATTCCTGGGCTAAGTTCACATCAAACACACGGAGCTCGGAGTGAGAAAAGATGAAAGCGCCAGGACTGACCCGGAAGATTAGACCCACAGTGCTGCCAGCGCTGTAGCACCCAAGGGCCTCTCCTCTGCGGGACCCTATACCCCTCCTCTCCATACAACACAATGAAGAAGAAAAGGATGAACGATACAAGAAACAAAGGGAAAAGTACAAAAATAGTTGATTTGGGAAGTGTAAAAACTGCACACTACTCCAACCTACTTTTCTGGCCTCTGTAACCGCCTCCTCTGACAGATAGCACTGCGGAGGCTACAGGAATAATACAGATTATCATAATTGCTTAAAGTGTGTGTGAATATTCATGATTTTGCCAGCCTTATTATAGCAACAAATCCTCATCACAATGAATGGAAATGTGTGGTGATTATTTAACGAAGCGCCTGCGATGCCCCCAATCCAGGCCCTGTTTATGTGGGTGTGCGTTTGTGTGTGAGCGTGTGTGTGTGTGTGTGTGTGCGTGTGCGTGTGTGTGTGTGTGTGTGTGTGTGTGTGTGTGAGTACAGCTGTGGGTGTCAAGGCTGTTGGGCACTATCTCTAACTGGACCTCATCAGCTGCCCAAGCCTTTCCCATGAGTAAGAGCATAAAAAAAAAAAAAAAAAAAAACGAATGAAAATAGGTCCTAAGGAAACATAATATTATTGATGAAGCCAAATCTTGAGTGTTCACTTTTTAGTTATTTAATTAAACATTTTTGAGGACATCAGATAAGACAATAGAGCCTTGATTTGTCCCACAACGGTGTTGCAAAGTTCACGAGCAGCAAGAGAAAAGAAATATGTAATCAAAACCCAAGATAAAAAACTATTAAAAACACTGTGGAAATACAAGGCTACAGCACTATTACTACACTGTTTCAGAGGGATCACAATACTGGCAAAGAGAAGTACTTCATTAAAACGTTATGCTGTTGTTTGTTTGGTAAAAATAAAGACGTGTGAATGTTCTTTGAAAACAAATCTACTACATAACACTTATGCCATTGATGAATAATATTACTGAATTTTTATTTGCATGAAGCCACTGAGAAAAGGCCACCTTGCTGTAAAATAGAAAAAGACATAAACTTAACTGTATCAGGGCAATAGGAAGACACTATGAGTACATGCCCCCTCCTGCTCCTGCCCAGTCCTCTGAGGGGCCAGATGGCACGGGACAGAGCCTCCTGAGGGGAGCAGCACTGACCCCTCCTCTCCCTCTTTCTCTCTCTCTCACACTTTCTCACACATTGAAAACACATGGAGAGAGACGAGCATGGGCGGGCTGCTGGGGTATCTGTATGTGCCCTTCTGAGCATGCACCTATTTGAGATGCAGGAATATCATGACATGTCCAGACATATTCTTACAGAAAAAAATCAAATATCTTTTTAAAATTGGTCAAAACACAAGCCTTCTTCATGTATTCCTCCATGCAGCATTACAAGAGATGGTATCTCCCCTCCGCCTGCATGGCACTGTGACCCACCCCCAGACCTGAGCTTTCCGGGACAGGACTGGACTAGTGCGGGCTCAGCACAGGGAAGGTAAAAGCTCTAATGGTCATGGGTGAGAGGCAGTGAACAAATACACGAGAAGGAATGAATGAGGGTGAGATCAGATCATGTGGAATCCACGGTTGTCACGGAGACCATATTAATCATACATATTATTGCAGTGGTTCTCATGTGGTAAAGGTACATCTATACATATAGCCCTATTTCTAGTTTATTTTAATGTAAAAAGTAGTTTCAACAAGACTTTCTATTCCTGATAAGTCCTGTTTTAGTGACTGCTTTTTTTTTGCTTTTTGTTTTTACTGATTCTTATACTTACTCATTATTTAGTGCTGGTGTATTTGTGCATTTGTGATTTACGTTAAGTTCTTTGCCATTTCTTTTAACCGAGCTCTAGAATCAGTGAGATGTAACGGTTCACTATGTAGCTTTTTCTGTCTCCATAGTGCTTGGAACTTCTCTATCTTCATGTAGACAAGCAGATGACAGATGACAGGCCAGATCTGCGGAGAGGTGAAAACACTAATTGTAAGAATGCATGTTTTTCAATGTATTTTTTATTTTTTATTTTTTTAGCAATAACAACAGATTGATCAGACAGATATATTTAATGCCATACTGTAAAACATTCTAGGAAAAGTAATATGATCACCAGGGAGACAAGCAAGCTGTGTACCTTTCCTTCAGAAAAAAAATTTTTTTTTTTGGTGTATTTGAATAATCAAATATGTGTTGTTTTGTTTTTTGTTTTTTTTTTATAGTTGTGGGTTTCATAAAAAGGTTATGACAATTTCCTATGGTAACAGATATTGAAATGTAGGACAATATTCTTCTTAATTGAAAATCTGCATTCTTGAAAACTCTGCCTGAAAAGCAACATGAACTATTTGATTTGTGCCTGACAGGAGAGATACTGTGCTGGCCTTCCCAACGGGCTCCGGTAGTTATCAGCTGCCTTCGGAGAGATTCCTAAGATTCACCCCCATATGAATAATCTGAGCCACGGGCATAATGGTGCACGGGGAGGGGGGCAGTGAAGGGACCGATTATTTAGACGAGGAGAGAAAAGGATTGTGGGATTGAGAGAAGAAAAGGACAGAGGAGGAGAGGAGGAGGATGTCTTTTGATGTGTTGTGCCTCTGGAGCGGGCATGAGGGCGGACGTGGGATCCTAGACCGGCCCTGGCGCTCCGAGGGGCTTGACTGGTTTATTAAACGGTCCCAGCGCTTCCCCCTTCTGCCTCCGAGCATGATGGGATTAATTCTGGCATAACCCTTTACTTAATTCATTACAGGGGTACGCCGGCTAATTTGATTTGATATTATTTTAATAAAGTTCTGTGATGATTTGGAAGATTGTTTCAGGCTATCAGAAATAATTTTCCAGTTATTACGGTCGTTCAGGCAAGTCCTTTGATAGCGGCAGTCACTGGCTGTGTGCGCAGAATACATTAGTGTGTACAGCTGCGGCCGTGAGACTAATAATGAGAGCACTCGGAATCGCTGAGTGTTGAGAAATGATGTCCATGATGTAAAGACAAACATGACAGGGAATAGAGAGGCCAGCCGCGGACACACTGAACGAGGGATATTTGTATGCACTGGGCCTACACATGTCACCATTGTTAAACCTCCCAGGGATACAGGCTTTGAGAGGAGCGCCACTGCTCTGATGCCTTTGGTGCCATTAGGGAAGACCCTGGCTGCTGCAAAGAGCAAGAAGATGCCTGATTGTCAACCCTATAGTTGTACCAATGACAAAAGGCTTTTATGAGCAAATAAATAAATACATAAATAAATACATGAGCACAATATTGATTAGAACAGACGCATAGAGGCATTGCTACTGTGTTGTAATGGTAAGGATACTGCGCATGACCAGAACCTGAATTGAAGTATGTCAAACAAAATGTCTGTGGTCATTTTGTGTTTGTTTGTCAAATGAATGGAAAAAATTATTTTAATTCAAATTTACATGTATACTTTTACTACGCGGTGATAAAGTAAAATTTGGAATTTTCACACCTCATTTGGGGGCTTGTTTTTAGTTTGAAGCCTTCTTTCTATAATGGCATCTGTGCTTTGATAATCCTGTTTTCACGCAGCCTTTTGTCCAGTCAGTGTCAGGAGCCTCTGCCAGTCTCATATAATCCCCTCACTGTCTCCTCCTCTATTTACATATTCTTCACAATCACTTGGGGCTGAAGATGTCCCACAACACCTACATGAAGTATTTATGTATCAGACACAGTGTACAAGTGTAGGAGGTGTGATAACAGGGCGTCCAACTGTAACTAGAGTAAAAAGTTGTGTTTTTTTTAACCTCCAATGACACACATTTGTCCTGTGAAAAGATAAAGCCTCCGTCAAAGACCACGGGACATGTCTGGGACCCTGTGAAAGGAGTGGGGGAATTACCTACTGGGGGTCTGGCCTGGGCTGCGGGTGGGTTGGGGGGTGTGGATGGTGATGTGTGAGGAGGGGGGCACGTTAGCCTTATTCATTAGTCCGTCTGGGGTCCAAGGCGGGGTCATACAATGTGACGGTTGTTCTGCCGAGCCCAGACCCCAGCAGACACGTTTAATGGCCAGCGCTTCCTTTCCAGACAGAGAGAGGCTGAGGGAGGGGGCAGAGGCGGGGGCAAAGGTGACAGAGGGGGGTGGACTCTGGGAATCCAAAGAGGAAAAGGATGAAGTGAGAGGTAAAGACTGGGATATTATGGAAAACAACCTGAAAAAGGTCCAGAGGAGGGAGATGAAGATGTGGGGTCTGTTGGACTTCAGCACTGGAAACGTGAGCTGTGTTTTGGGCCACTTTTGGAAGGCTCACCAGAGTCGTGTTTGTACCTGCCCTGGGAGCAGAGCAGCATTCCTCCTCTGGATTCCTTTTTTCGTTGTTATTTTATGGGCTCCAAAGTTCAGAGGTTACAATTTTGAACAATTATTGGGTTCAAAGTTCAAGGTTGTCAGTAAAGAAGAAATCACACAAACGAGGAGTTTCACAGCCAACCAGATATTTTTCCAAACTGTTTCCACTTTATATAAACACCTGAAGCACACTCGAACACGTCTGTCTGATGCAATCAAAATGATCTGAAGCTATACATGTGAAACTTCCACACACTTCCTCAAATGCAAATAGCATGTATAAGAAGAGTGGAATATTTCTGTGTATGGTTCAAGTGAGGCATTTGATAATGTCAAAATGTCAGAGGTTCCAGTAATAGCTGGCTCGCTTTAAGTTCATTATATCCACTGAGATCGCCCATGCAGGTTCACTCGTGTGGCCCAAGGCGGAAATCAATGTCCACAAAAAGGTTTTTGATGCAGCAGCGAGTAATCAGGGTTATGTAAAAGGGCACGCATTAACACAATTTCCCTGAAATATGCACAGTTCATGTGCATATGTTGTGAGATTAAATCAAAAACTCAAATGTCAAGTGTAAATGCATGCAGATGCAAGCAAATAGGGCAGACCTGCTGATAGCCGTGGCATGACTGCGAGGCACATAGAGGTATGTGTTAATGATCAGTGAAAATACATCAACATGAGTGGCATGTCATATACATACAAAGAAACAGGGATCATGTAATGTAATAACCACTTTGTACCATTTAGAAAAGAGTTTAAGATGGAATTACAGATATGCCATTAACTACCTAGGAATCCCTTCTCAAATCTATCTCCTGAGGTTTCTGCGTCCCTCGTGTGAAAGGTAGTCATTTGTCACTTTACGCCAGCACCAATTAGATTAATTGCATTAGACAGGCTAGTTTAGCGAGCCCCCTCCACTGGAGCCCAGAGACATGCTTTTCTGTCTCTGTTCTTCTGTCCTTTACAGAGGCTCTATCCCCTCTGGTTTACCGCTGATGGTGAAGGATATTGTTGATACATATGTAGTGATAGAAGCAGCAGGTTATTTTAAAACTAGGTTAAAATATGGTTGTACATAGGTAGTTGAACATGCCACCTACTATTAATACCTCCAATACTAAACAATATTTGTTTCCTTTACAGTTACCGACCCAGCTCCGATCTCCAGTGTGACCAAGGGGGCGTCTCCAGTAAAAATCCTCCCTGTCTGCACCTACAGCTCTTAAAAGGTGTCTCAAACGTGTCACTGTTCGTTAGCACTGTTCAACCCATTCACCAGCGCAGGAGAAGATTAGGGGTCATGTCAGAGCAAGATTATTGGAGGATTTTACATTTATAAACCTGTGCTGGCTCTAATTTAACGGCACCTTCAGGGACTTTAAACCCAGGCTGGAATGGGAGAAACAGATGTGGAGTCAGTTAATGGGGGAAAGGAGGCAGTGGACACACAGACAAGTGCAGTTAGCCAATCACAACAGTTAGACACTTTAAAATGCAGAGCCAGACCTACAATTGAAGTAGCCAATGTTATACAGTGATATCATTCCATCTGCAAATACACATGTAAATAAGAGCGGCCTTTTCTTTCTTTACTTTGTTACTAATGTTGTGCAGTTTGAACCCATAATGAAATCATCAAGTGCTGTAATTAATTTCTTTGATTAAAAACAAATACTGTATTCATTTTTACAAAATAACACATATACATATCCCTATTATGCTATACACATTGTTCTTTGTAGTAGACCTACATGTTTTTAGTTAACAAACACAGTGTTTCTTGAAAACCTGAACAATAAAAAAAACAAAAAAAACAAAACAAAACTGAGAATATCTATATTTTGTTATTTTACATTTTACTAACAGTGGTTGTAGAATGGGTTTTTCCTGTTCTACTGAGCCAGGCCAGGTTTCATGCCATCTCATAGTAAATGCCAAGAACACTGAAACCAGGGATACTCCGCTGGCAGAGAGTGACTACTGGCCCTCACCCAGAGCTCACACCGCGGTCTACTGGCAAAACAGCCACGTTAAACACCTCGAACTGTGAAATCAAAGGCACTGCACTGATTCCACATGTACTATATTATGTCACCTGCTCCAGAGGGGGAATAAGGAAAGATTATAAGGGGAGAGATATTTTAGCCAATTCCTACAATGAAAATA
>KN483103.1:30242-49244 GCA_000787095.1 Periophthalmodon schlosseri | reverse complement strand
AGAGGAAAAACAAATTTCACTGCTATGTGCCGCTGTATGTTCAAGCCATCATTAGATTTGGAATAGACCGTTCTGCATTGTCTTCTGGGATATGGAAATTGAAACTGAGTATGTAGAAGGCAATTAATTTTCACAGGATATGGAAACAAAACAGTTATTTAGCATCGGTATTTATAACAATGGGTGAAAAAAGTGGTAGAGTTTTTGAGTCAAGAATGCTTATAATGCAGCTAAATTTGAAATATTGTAATCAAAGAAGACACCTGGAGCTTGCACAAAAATATATGTTACAGGGAGTCCAGTGGGTCACATGGGAAGAGCAAGAAACTAAGTATTTAAGTCTAAAAAAACCAAAACATAATGGCAAATAATAAATAAATCACATTTTTATCATACAGTATATGCATATGTTTGTATGTTAGATCCTCTCAGTCTGTAGAGCAGTTTAAGACCAGACTAAAAACCCACCTCTTCTCCCTGGTTCTACCTAGGCAGGATATCTTGGTGTTTTGTTGTTTTATTGCCTAAGTGTCGTATTTTATGTATATCTGCTTTTGTTTGTTGTTGTTTATGTGAAGCACTTTGGGCGCCTTAAGTTCTATTTTAAATGTGCTATATAAATAAAACAGAATTGAATAGAATGTATTTACCCACTATAACATAGACAAGCTGGAAACTGCACAACATTATATTGGATATTTTTGTATACATGGGTTTCAGAATGCGGAAAAATTAGTACAGTTGTCATAGCAATTACATTTTAAAACAAAATATGCTATCTTCTGAATGGTGTAAAGCGCTCAAAATGTTGCCTATGACAGGAAGCTGAAACCTGTGAATAGGGTTTTTAACAAATTGTCATGAAAACAATAAACACTCACTGAGCGCTGGTAAATTTTGCCTACTTATTCTAGATTATGTTGTCATTCCTATGCAGCCTCCATGGTGTTCCCAGACAAGACTAGGGGTAAGTCATTTGTCATGCGTGGAAGGTAGCTAGTAGCCTGTAACAAATCTAACTGACAAGTCCAAAGCAAATGTCTATAAGAATCCTTCAATGGGGCCCTGCTTTGAGATGTGAAGTGGCAAACTGTTCAAAAATAACACATGCTTTCTGCTGCTCACTGACACGGGACAGCAGAAAGCAATGCTAATTAATGGGCCCAAAATGACAGCATTGATTGTGGTTATGTGCTGGAAAAACAGTGTAAACTTTTTGCTGCAATTTCATCAAAGTTTGCGACTCCCCGAGGTGCGCGACATTTTCAAGCGTCTGACAAAACAACTGAGAAGAAAATTCACCCATTTTCCTGTCATAGCTACTTTTACTCTATAGGCAGCAAAAGAATTTAACTATCCTCGTCTAGGATGGGCAGAGCATCTATGTGCTTAAAAAGTGAATTCAAAATAATACTTTAGTAAAAAAAAGAAATACATTACTTTAATACGTAAATGAAAAGCTTGCAAACACAAAACATAAACATTGCATATTGCTGCCACAGATGGTAGTCGACACGAACATAAGAACACGTGTGCATTCAAAAAATTAACGTTGGCCCTATGTAAATGTGTTTTGTCACCCTTTTCCATGTAATTAAGTACTGTTTTAGAATAACTACACTTTAATTTACATGAACAAATAGAAGGCTTAGTCACTACTTCATTTAAGACCCCAACTCTTCACCCTAATCTCCTAAATAAAGTAGTTACAAACCCTGAATCACTCTTAAAACTATATGTTCATCATGAGTTAAGTCTTTCTTCATGATTTATTCAGGTTAATTAAGATGTAGTTATTACAAAGTGGTACCTGAAAAGCAAATCCAATATAAAAAATAAATAAATAAAAAATCCAGGAAAATGAATGTCTATAGCAGGAGACAGCGCCAAAGCAATAATCTATCTCACTGCTATGAGAGGGGCACACTGTCATTATTCCTTTGGTCTAATTTGGCACATCAGACTTGGATGTAGTGCCCCGGCGCGATAAGGCTGCATCTCGTAGGTGAGCATATCAATGTTCAACACACCCTATTAAGACTTGACACCTGCACTTTGTCATCACTAAAGCAATTGCATATTCCCATTCCTGCAAGAGCGATGGGGAAATCCATCTTTGGCAAGGACAGGGTTGTTAATAAATAGTGCCCAGAACACGGGAACTAACTCCTCCTTCACCTGCGCCACGCTTTAAAACATACACACAAACAACTGGACACTTCCTCCTCCCCTTACTCTTGCTTTTGGAAATTCTTTTATTCCCTTTTAGTCATCTGGCTAATGCAAAAATCATGTATGTCTTTTGTTTAAATATTTAATCTTGAAATACAACGTCTGAGAGGCATTACTCCGCTCGGCTGAAAGGTAGCTCTCAGCAAGAGGCAGCCGATGTCAAGAGCGAGGGAGCAGACCAGACCAGCAGCCGGGAGAAAGAAGAGAAGACACTCACGAGGCTACGCTATTTTTGATGACAATTTTGTTGCCGTGCTCTCGTAGCTCCTGGAGTTGCATTAAAGCGCCTTAGAAAGTATACAAGCAAGCACACACGCGCAGGCAGTCAGCTGTCCACTCAGTGTAAGAGGGTTTTTTGTTCTTTGACAGAAAAGGTTCGGGCTGATGGGGGAACTGTTGCGACATACAGAGAGGGGCTCAGGGATAAACGCATGAATGTTACATGCACAAAAGCATCATGGAACCTCTTAGCCCCCAGAGTGTAGATACAAAGAGAATTTCAGTCCCCCGTTCTGTCAAAGTGCTCTCCTTTCATCTGTCTATTGAACAAAACAAGCTTTGAAACTTTTAGGAACACTCTATTATTCCCTAAACTGTTACTTCATCACTGCTGTAGCAAGTTTTACAGAGCAGCGGAGTGAAGTAGTGAAGTAAACTTGTCCAAACTTTGACTCACCACAGTGAAGTCATCCACGGAGCAGTTCTGTCCGCTGAAGTTGCAGCTCATGAGCATCTCGTCCAGCTGGTGTCCCGTGCGGTTGAAGATGTCCTGCATGTCGGGCGCGGGGTACTGCAGGTCCGAGGGTTTGTGCCCATCCCGGTTCTTGGGGGGCAGTCCCGTCAGGTTGGCCAGGTGGTAGATGTCGGCATCGGTGAGAGCGGAAAATCGAAAGCGGTTGATGTTACAGATGGTGACGGCAGGAAAGACCATCTCCGGAGTGGCCTCTTCGTTCAGAGCGGTCACGTGTGGGTGCTCCAGGTACGAGATGGCACATTTGGCCGCCTGGTACAGAAACAGAGCCAGTGAAGTGAGGAAGGCCAGTGCCCAGAGAGTCTGCCGGATACCCAGGCGTCCCGACACAAAGATGTGGTTAATCCCATGGAGGGAGCACGAGTTGGCGAACCTGGCCAGGTCTTTGGCCGGAGGGGAGCAGCTCTCCTCGATCAGGCTCTCTTTGTCCCCATCCTGCTGGTTTTTCTGCTTCTCATCCTCCTCTGCAAATTTGATTTTGCAAACAAATTCGATAGGCATGGGGGCAGCCAGGTCTGCGTTTGGGTTTTTTGTTTAGAGGCAGCTATCAGCTCTGGATCACTTCCTCGTGTCAGTGGCGTGCTCGGAGCAGGAACAACTCCAGAAGAGCGGCGCGAGGAGAGCAAGGAGAGTGAGCGGAGGGAGAGGAGAGATAGAGAGAAGAGAGGAGAGTTTGTTGTGGCTCCGCTGCTGCCTGCGCTCTGACTGATACTGTGCTCTGGCTCTAGCGCTCTGTGCTGCGGCTCCGCTTGTCTCTCTCCTGATCAGCTCAATGCTCCGCTTATATCAGCCGTAATACAGCTGTCAGAAACACCACCCATGGTCGGTGTAGCCTCGCACCGACCATCAAATACTGTTTTAAGGTGGACCAAAAATAGCCATGCACTGCTTAATAATTCATGAGAAAGTAGCATTGTCATTATTTCCTCTTGACTGGGAAGAGGAGAACTTCCCCCACTGCTCCCTCCGCTCCTCCCTCTAATCCACTTGTTTGGACGCCTGCTTCACTTGTTGGCTCCGGTGAAGTCTGTGTCAGAGGTGGTGCCCCAAACATCCGTGGTTAGATGTGATTCGCATGGGGTCACCAAACACTTTGTAACACCTCTCTGCTCATTGCGTCCCAGGAGATCACCTAATTGAAACCATAATGAGGAAAGGAAGGAGGAGCAGGGACAGAGCACGCAGCAAGACCTGGCAATCAATCTTGTCTTCAGAACAAAAAAAGTAAAAGACTATCGATCGGATGAACGTGTCTGTCAGAGATTACGAAGAGGCAGTGCAACGCCGTTTTCTTATCAGCGACTAATGGTAGCATCACAATCCAACCGCACGGATTTGAATGACTAAATGCCTCCTGATGCTGCTAAAGATGTTGAAATAAACACCCGACCCACCCCCACCCTATCCTTTACAATGCCCCCTTTATAGCTGTTAATGGCCCTTTTCCAACTTGCCAAACAAAATTATGCAAATGCAGGAAAGAAAAGTGAGATGCGTGTTCCTCCTTTAATGGAATTAGTCATGCGGGCCACATCACGAGAGGCTGCGACCCCGAGAGGAAAGCCATATTTTGGAGTGAATTCAAGCGCGTTGAAGCCACGTGCTGGGTCAAGTCCAAGACAGCAGCTGCCATTACTTTAAACGGCTCAACATTTCTACCAGTTAGAACATCTCTGAACGTGACCCATGGATAATAAGTAGAGAACTGTTCAAACGGTTTTGGTATAGTTCATCATCTCCCAGAAGTGAGGACACGAATAAATGGTTAGAAATTAAACTCAGTATTTCGCATGTACATGGACAATATTTGCAGGCGAAAAGAAATTTGAACAAACTAGGCGGCTGTGGACATTTGACCCACTTTGTCTTCAGTGTCTATGTATGTGTATGAAGTGTTTGTAGTGTTTGTAGTGTGACCAAGCCTAGGCCAAGATCTAGAGATGGCTCCCCAGATGACGGAGTGTGGCAGTCACTGCTCCTGACTGGTTGCCCTAGTGGCATCGAAGGATGGGTCAAATGCAGAAGACAAATTTTCCTATGTGGACAATAAAGTGTAACTAAGAAAACAAGCTTTGCAAAAGTGCATGAGATAGACACTGAAACCATAAGGAATAGATTATATCTTTTATTGTAACTTTCACGTCATTGTGGGTATAAAAAGGCAACATTATTAAAAATATGACTCACGATAAATCAAACCAATTTTGTTTAACTTTAGTTTAAACTGATGATGCCTCATAGTTTGATTCAGCCAAAGTTTCAAGAACGCAAACAAGACAAACTTGAAAGCTTGTGCTAACCTTTAAGATTTGAAATAATAGTAACTGTCAAAAAAATGTGAAATACTGTCACCGACCTAGGCAAAGGCAAATTAATTTCAAACTGTATCTAGGTAATTTGTTCTAAAATGTATGAGCCAATAATAACTCACAAGCCACAAGAGGTTATTTAAAGAAAAAAATGAATGTGAACTATTGCATGAGAGGCTTGTGCTTCCATTTACCCTTGAATAAAACGATTTCCAAATTGGCTCTGTATCTTTATAAATTGTCTGCTAGTGCTACTAGCTCCAAGAATGGTTTGTCACAATAAAGATGTTAGTCCAGGTTATTATTGCCAAGCCAAAATCTCCTATCTCCATCTACAAAGCTCTTGAAATGTTTCTTCTATATAGTTTTTATAGTCCATTTGATAGCTGCAGTGTCTTATGTGCCAGATACACAAAGATATGGAGGATATAGCCACTTTGCTGTGTGTGGTTTAGCTGTAGCCTCTGGCAGCCTTAGCCCTGTTCTAACCACACTGTTTTATGGAGTCACTCCCGGAGGAGGCCTGGCTTATTTACACTGGCACACAGGGAACCGGAGCTCAGAGCACACGCCATCACTAAATACCAACAGGGAACAGGGGACACACGGAGACCACATCTGGCAACGCAAACGCCATCCAAAAGTCTGTGACATTTTATTTGTTTGAAACTTCAGCCAGGGTTTGTGTTCAGAGTCCTCAAATTGATTAAATGTGGATGACCTTCAGGAACAAAAAAGTAGGGACATTGTGTAAAATGTAGTTTTCAAAGACCTGCAAAGACTCTATAAAGTTTGGACAGATCAATAGGAAAATCAGTACTGGAAGCTACACGCAAACAATTACATAATTAAAACTCAAACCCGACTATTTCGGCAGTAAAAGTTATTGGAAGTTGTCTTCAAAATCCTCGTGTAGTGTCCTAAAAGGTTTTTGAGTGAATATGTTTTACCACTCATCAAGAGGCTTCTTCCGTTCTGACAGGATGCTGCTAAGTCACTGCCTTATTTCTGTCTGAAGGGAGGAGGTAACTACACTAAAAATAACACTAGTCCAATGAGGTTAATCTGCTCTTCCGTTAATTTATTTTTAATAGATTTGTTTTCCAGACAAACTAAACACTGGTCTGGGAAAAAATCTATTAAAAATAACACTAACACACCCATCAATATGACCAGACCTGAAGAAGCCACTTGGATGAGCAGTGAAATGTCTTCACTCTAAAAACTTTTGTCCAATTGACAGAATTGAATTTTCATTTGCTACTAACACACCCTAGTTGTTTACAGTAAGAGGCACTTGTTATTGGTTAAGTTCATTGAACTAACCTAAGGTGTGAACAGTCCCCTGATTGTTCGAGCTCCTAATGACTGATCTAACACATATTAGCACACTCTGACTATCCCTTTTGTCTTCTTAGTTTTGATTTGGGTCTGAGGATGGAGTTGTAAATGGGTGACACATGGTACCTTAGACCCCCATTTCTGTTTAGAGTTGGACTGTCTTTCTTTTCAAACATTGCGTCTTTGACCTCTCTCTCTATAAGATTAAACTGATGCTATGATTAGTAAAAATGCTTTACTATTGTGTGTCTT
The DNA here is from genome assembly GCA_000787095.1 of Periophthalmodon schlosseri. Lineage (NCBI taxonomy): Eukaryota > Metazoa > Chordata > Actinopteri > Gobiiformes > Gobiidae > Periophthalmodon > Periophthalmodon schlosseri. Next base: position 42,359 of record KN483103.1, on the reverse strand, counting down.
AAAGAGAACAAAACAATACAATTACAAAATGACAAATGAATTTCATATCCTTATGCAACAGCTGTATTACATTTGGCTGATATCTTTTTATATTTGAACAAGCAAGAACTAAAACTAAACCTGTAACCTGCAGATGCCAGAGAATGAATTTACTTCTGCAATAACAAACACTGCAGCTTTTTAGTACCTTTGTATACATACAAAATGGTGCTTTTAGATCAAAAGAAACTATCGCATTAGTAATAGATTCAGAACATTAAAGTTATAATTAAGTAGTGGCTGTAAAAAGAGATATTGAACATAATGATGCATGCATAATACATTTATTCTGGAAAATTGAATAACTACTTTTTTATTTTAGCACAAAGCACAATATTTTATTGGGTTTTCCACTGACAGAGAATTTGCTTATTCACAGATAAACTCTTGATTGTTATGTTGATTAAAAGAGCTGTGTACTTACCATATAATTTAAGATTTGTTTTAATTTTCCCAATCAGATTTTAATGACTGCTCAATGCTAAATAAACCCACTTCCTTCATGTCTGTCTGAATGAGTCATGTTGGTTCTCGAGGTCCACTGAGTGCCAAGAGACTTGAAGATGCGGGGGATAGTTCATTGGAAATTCCGCTTATGGACATCTGCTGACTAATTACAGTGGTGCCCTTCATATGATGTCAAAGCCATTGCGCATTTAAAATCAATTTGCAAGTTGCATTCAGGTAAACAGCACACAGAACCAGCAGAGACAACATTACATTTTTATGCCGTCTGCCTTTATCTTTATCTTCCAATTTTACCAATACTTTGAAGTGGACATTGGAATATTTCAGTGACTACCTGTAGCTATGATTTGGGATCATACTTCAAATTCAAAACAAATCATAGTTTCTTGTATACAACAATACATTTTTATATCGAGTGGAGACATTTTTTGTGCATAATGTGGCAATTAATCATCACAACTTCCTTCTAAAGCTTCAAGGCACTCAAAGCGCTTTACATCAACGAACCACTCACCCATTCATACACACATTCATACACCAGTGTACGCAGCCACTGGGGGTGAGATGGGTCAAGTGTCTTACCCAAGGACACAATGACAGTATTCCACCTGAGCTGCTGGGACTGAGGAGTGGATGTACTGATGCATGTAAGTGTGTAAGCTTTACAGTAATCAAGGAGATTTGAATCCAAATGTGTGTTTTAAATTCTTTTTTTGTACAACTTAAGTATATTTAAACAGATATAAATGACAATTTTTTTACAAACTGGACAGTAATAGCAGGAGTGTAGCTGTAGAAATACTGGTCTTGTATAGTCTTGTAATGCTTATAGACTTGCATTCTATTTTAAATATTTAGATTTTGAGTGCATTAACCTCTGCTTCAGCTAAAGTCCCCTTCTTTAATACATTTACGCTCATGCAAGAATCCCAACCCTGTAATTTTCTGTTATTTATTTGTTCATCACATATAATGAGGTTCAGCCCGAGCCTCTGCCGCCTCAGCACTATCCATGACTCCTGTATCTATGGTCAACAAAGAGCCGCCCGACCGGACACCTCAAATGTCAGATTTACATAAAAGCCAAAGTATTGTATTTCCTGTTTTCCTGAACGCCCCGTGTTTGACGACGTGAGTTTGTGAGACCTGATATTTGCTCCATTGTGTCCTCTGTAAACACACAGCCCTCTGCACCACATTTAGATTGAACTGCTACAATCTAATGAGGAAATGTACTGAACGCTGCTCCACTGAATTAACTTTGTAATGCCTGTGGTCACGGAGTGGCTCTTTCCCACAATCCTTCACTTCAGGTCTTATTGGAGCTTGCACCAAACACACATCTGAGCTTTATGGGAGCATTTAACTGAATTAATTCCTGGCGTTCGTTAATTGGGACTGAATTTGTCAACCGCAGTGTTACTATTTTCAACATATGTGTTAAATATTGCATCAATAACAACTCAAACACAAACAGGTTGGGTTTCCATGCTTCTTGGGGACATTGCGTTGACAGTCATTCATTTCCTGAAGATAGATCCTAACCTTAACCACAGTCACTACTTGCCTAACCTGAACCATAAACTTAAGGGCACATATTTGAACCCATATCTGAACTTTAAACCAGGGTGTTAATAGTAAAAGATCTACGTCATAGAGACCTAAGTAAGTGTGTGCATATAGATTTATGTACCCACAATATGATAAATATGTGCCCACAAAAACAAACTTCCCTTTCAAGTTCATTGAGGTCCTTGTCCATGCATGTCACATTTTCACTCAATAGTAAAACATAAACTGATTATAGGCCAATAATCTTTGAGAAATGCTGGTTGATGGCTGCTGAAACATCTGGAGATCTGTAAAGTAAACTATTCCCCTAATAAGTGTAAAACGGTTGTCCTTTGGTGAAAATTACTAAAGTTTTCTGAACCACGATAACCATTATGCGCACGCTCTACAAGGATGACGATAGTGAAACCAGGATGATACAAAAACTAGTATTGAAACATTAAAACAACAATTAATACTGAAAAAATACATGCATAGGACAAAATCTGATATTTTTGGGAGAGTTAAAATTGTCTTGATCAATATCAGAACTAGTAAAAGAAATGGGAACACTGAAGAAACCACCATTACTTTTTGGTGAAAATGACATTACATTGTCTCCAAATCAGTACTGAGCCCTTCCCTTAGTATCAAAAGCACGTATTACTGAAGGAGGTAATGTACCAAAACATGAGTATACATTGCAAACATATATAGGATCCTTTTACAATCTTTTTCCACTCCAACTGTTACAAAACCGTCCCTTTAACAGGCCAGATAACATTGCGCTCGTATACCTTACTTTTACAGCTATCCATAATTACTTCAATTTAACCAAAGAACATTACCTGGCATGTTACTTCACTGATTTCACAGCACTGTTGCTCCGGCTTTAAGAAAACATTTTATTATGGCTTGCAGTGGTTTAGGGATGATTGTGTTGATGCTGACAGCGGTTGTGCTATTATCTTGAACAATGAAAGAATAATTTATCTGTTAGATTTGACTCTGAACCTTTCCGACATCCAATCCCTTTCTTCAGGCAATCAGTAACAAGCAAAACAGCGCTGAGGAATGCAAGGGGAGGAAATTGGTTTTCTCTCATAAAGGGGATATGAAAAAATAGATTTTTAAGAATTGAGAAAATATGTAATGTTTTAATCAAAGTGCTCAAAAGGCCCTGCATGAACTGTAGATCCGTGTTTAAATGATCAGAAGGTTGAACAGTGGCTTCCATGTTAAAAATGTGTTGTCATTTCTGTACCTTTGTTTTGTGAAGTTTTGGCCCCGTGCACAAACTCTGCTGAGACATGATAGATTCCCATTCTATACAGGCTGATCAACTGCACACCCAGTTAATTACTTGTTCCCCTAATTTTGGGCAGTCATGGATGAAATACAGATTTTGTCAATCCATCTAAAATGGTAAATGGTTTCAATTATATAGCACTTTTCTACCTTCAAAGCCTCTATCTATCTGGCAACCTTCAGAACTATTGGGTATTAACAAACAGCCCATTGATTCTCCACACACTCATGTAAGCCACTACTTGCCACCAATTTCTCATTTACAGACACATGACAAAGTGGGTGAAGTGTTTTGTCCAATGTCACAACTACAGAATGCATTAGTCAGAGCAGCACTCAGACCCTTTTGATAACAATACATAATCATGCCATAGCCATGCCCATAATAAATGAAAGAAATCTGCCAATGCAGGTCTTAATATAAATATTTATAACGTGTCCAATTAAGCTGCAAATACTATTGACCTAAACTAAATAAATTAAAGGGCCCATATCAAGCTATTTTCTGATCTATGCTATAATGTTGTTCTGTCCTCATCAAAAAGTTACCCGGAGTTGTGTTTTGTTTCATTCACACATGTTGAACACACAGACGCTGCATATTTAGGCCGAGGTCTTCTCTCAAACAGAAAACACTCTGTTCCACCTTGTGATGTCATGTGGTAAAACAGGAAGTGCTCCATTGTATTTTTAAACTCCGTACGCCTTCACTAGAATCATTTGGATCATTTCAGTCCTGGAATTGGCAATCTCTACTAAACAAAAGGTAAAAGGTACAGTACTTGTTAACTTGAAAACTACCGCTTTGTGGCATCATAAGGTGGAACGAAGCATTTTGAGCTTTGGAGATGTAGACGGAGTGTTACTTAAACAAGTGAATGAAACACAACACAACTTCAGGTCCATTTTTGAGGACGTAACAGCATTATAACATGACTAAAAGCTCACATGAGTCAATTTTGCGTAATATAGCACCTTTAAATATATTGTCGGTGCAATATTTGAAAACAAACCTGCAATTAGCTATTCACTACACCGCATCAAAAAGACAGCGTTTGAGGCATAGCGCTCACTTCAGAGGGCTTGTATATTTGTTGATGTAAAACAGCAGGCTACATGAACCAGGGACGGCATGATCAAAGCCAAGAGCAGTGGAAGAGTGTGCATTCGTTCAGGGAGGATAGGGCTGATACTAAACTCTTTACAAATGTACAACACTTGACTTCTGCTGCGGCTGCTTTCATCTGGGTAAAAACTGCTGAAATGAACGATGTGGCACAGGGCTGGGTTTATCTGCATGTTGTTTTGTGGTAAGAGGGGACATGATGTGGTTCAGTGCTTTGATTAGACTTTACAAGCACAAAATACTGCGACAGTGCAGTACAAAACAAAGTTAGAGCTCCCATTATTAGGGCTGTGAAGGACTTTATGGGTAAGCTACTACTACTACTACTACTACTCATTTCGTTGGAAGTTACTAATTACAAATAACTGTGTAGCTGTAGCTGTACATCTAAGTTGATTTTTAAACATGTGCTACATTACTTGTAATGGAGTAGATTCTAATTCTATCCCTGTAAGTGTGATTAGTACATCTAAAATCATAGGAATGATTGAGCAACACAAGTCCTAACTGTCCAAATCCCCAATCCACACTTTCCCCACCTACTCTGCTCCTCTCTATACCTACAAGGACCCAAGAAAGCATATTCCAAACACTGCATTGCCAGCTCTGATTGACCAGAGCTGAGAGAATATGTGGATTGTGGGTTAAAATAACCTAGTATAGCTTTAACTAGTTTAATTGTTTATTTATTTATTTTACGTTTTCTGAAAAAAAGACTGATCTAAAATACTACTTAAGATTATGGTCATATTTTTTATATAGCACTTTTCCACCTTCAAGGCACTCAAAGCGCTTTACATCAAGGAGCCACTCATCCATTCACACACACACACTCATACACCAGTGCACGCAGACAATGTGGGTAAGGTGGCTTAAGGGTCTTGCCCAAGGACACACAAAAACAGCATTCATCTGTGGGAGCTGGAATCACACCCCCAACCTATGGATCAGTGGATCCGACCGCTCAACCAATGATGTTTTATGTCGAGAGTGGGATTCAAGTACACATTTGGCAGCAATACTTGTACAGAAATTGTAACTGAGTACATTTTAATGGAACTGTACTTTCATTCAAGTACACACTTCCAGTACTACTTCCACTGCTGTTCAGTTCTATATATTTCTCTTTACAAAATCAGGCCCAAAGGGAGGTTAGAGGCAGTGGACTGTAGAATTGCCCTGCTCCACACATGTGCACATAGATCAGGGATCAGTGGAGTTTTGCCTTAAGGATCACTTCTTTTCAATGCACTGTTTTATGGGTTACTACTGATTACTCGACCACACTTGTATGCACCAGCTCAAAGATATTTCCAGGGGACACATACAATAGACATCACCAGAGTGAATGCTATTTGCTCGAGGTAAAATGCAAGAAGATATGTACACAAATGTATTTCAGTTTATGTGGCTACTGGTCAGATGTCTCTTGCTCTTGTTAATGTAAAATCAATCCATTCAAATATTATTCAAGTTTTCTTTTCTTTCAGGATGTACTTAATTTAATTTAGCCCTTTGCGATGATAAGGCTAATCACATTGGATATCCTTATTGGTACATCTCTCCTCACATTTGGTTTGGGTTTTGGAATTTTTAAGTACATTTAAACTATTTGAGTAACTCATTTGAATTATGTGTCCTCTTTATATATGTGTACAAATAAACTGTATTATCAGATAAGCACAGCACACATGTTTTGTTTTTCTTCTAAAAATGGATTGCTTGGCTCACAGTTGCTCCTGACATGGGTTGCCCAATAGCAGCACTGAAGGATTGATAAAATTCATATATATATTCCTGATACAAGACTATTACTATTACTAGTACTATTGTTACTGCAAAATTTTAAAATTATTGCAAATCTAATGCTATTGCAAGCTAATTATTATGCAGCTATTTCAGTACGTAACACAGGCCATGTTTCTCCGAATTCTTCTCCATGTTTGTTACTAGTACAAATAAGGGACAGTAGGTGTGAATGGGTTGATCCCTGACTTGCTTTTCAAACGCGTGATGTTGACAAAGGGCAACCGATAATTGAACGGTCAAATAGAATTGGATCTGCCTTTGTCACTGAAGGTCACCATAGAAACGCACAGGTAAAACTCCCCGGGAACAAACTGTAAGTCCACGTCTCTAAATTCCTGTGTGAAAAATGAAAGAAATCTGTGCTATCCCATAAGCAAGTGGAACAAAGGCTAAATGTCACCTTAAATCTGACCAAACTAAAGCCCTTTCAAGCCAAAGATGGACGGTGTATAGTTGAATGTAAATAATAGATGAGTTGACTTTCCGACAGCCTAATGAAAAAAACAGTCTCTCTCTTGTTTTGGAGTTCACAGTGTCAGCTCTGACCCGCGGCTGCAGAGCAAAGAGGGCACTGTTCACAAACTAAAAGTCAAAAGATACGCTGTATTTTTTTATTGATACACGTTCATAAATATAATATAAAAAGCAGGGCAGAGTAATAAGTTATGTTACTTCGTCAAGAATGTATACGTCTATGTGCAGCCAACTGTATCTTTTAATCACTTCTACTATTTTGAAGTAATATGAACCGTGATTTGTTCTTTTGGGTATATTTACTTTTTCCTTTAAGATTAATTGTATGACAACTTTTTTACTTTCTAGGACTATTTTTTGTGACTGCCCCAAACCTGCATAAATGGGTCGATCACACATAGGGGGGCGTCAACATAAGCCCAATGGCTATGCAAGAACTCCCTCTGTGTTTTCTTAATATATGGTGGTTCTGGTCAAAGAATGTGCAATTAGCTTTCCTCTACACGAAGTAAAACTATGTGAAACGTTCTGTTATTTTAATTATAATGCAATGTGGCCAATTATTCTGCTAAAGCAAGCGCTACTGACAGATTTTCCAAGAACCACAGAAAAAAAACAAAACTAAATATGTACTTTAAATATATAATTTTTCTGGTGTCTTCTACCTGCTTGTCTCCATGGAGAGAAATATGTTTAATGCCATATTGTGGAACATTCCAGACAAAGCAATAATATCCCCATGGAGACACCCAAGTGGTGGACCCTTCTTCAGGAAACCAGTAGATTTAATATAAAATGTGACAAAAAGAGCATGCTCTTACATAAGACAGAGGCCAGCCAATATTATGTGTGAAAAGGCATGCAGCCAGCACTTTAAAATCCTATCAATCACCGCAGTATACTGAACAGTTTACGTAACAACAACACACTGGTTTAACAAAAGAGTCTCCCATATTGACATTAAGTTCTTTAATTTCAATTATTATATCCCACTTTCATGTTTGCTAAAATAGTATAGGTCTATTCACCTTATTCCAGAAGTTGCCGCCATTGGAGTTGTATTATTTTGCATGGGGCTAGTGATGTTGACAGCAAATAAGTTCTATAGGTACTACAAAGCTGTTTTAAAGTCTCACAGAGAATCAGTGCAGTGTTCACTTGTGGCACATGAACACTGAACACAAATCACCCTGCTTTTTTTCATATTTTAGCAGTAAAACTTTTCTCAAATTCTCCATTCAAATGAATGGGATTCCCGCTTAACCGGAAGTACCAGGGTTTGGAGCATTTAGATGAAAAAGTGGGCGGGGTGGAACATGGTCAATATTGTTACTTGAAACCATTACTATTAATTACTATAAACAAACTAGTATGTAAGTACACATTAACATAATTCAAGTTCTAAGATAAAATAATGCAGATATAGAAAATGGAATCTACAAACTAAAAGGTTTTAAAATGTGTTATTTTATCCGAACATGTCTCTTCTGGCTATTGTCAAACCAAATCATCATAACATTGACAAATATACAGTTTTATTAGCACCATTTACTTTCTATATGAGAATGTACCAACACTGTCGTGAGAGCTCCTCGGGACTCCAGTCTGCTGTACATCTCCATCTCAAAGCTGCTAACCTCTCCTTTGAAGATAGTGAGCTACAGATATTAACCAAAGAAAAGAAAGGGTTTGAGACAATTTTTGTTAGGAAAGATAATCCATTTTTGAACAGGAATGGGGGCCTTAGACTTCATTTATCTCCTATTTATAACTCCACCCTTACACCTAAATTAAAACAAGAAAAAATAGTGATGCTAATATGTGTGAGAGCACCCATTAGGGCCCTGAATGATTATGCAAAATATGACTCACAGTTGACACTTAGCGTAGTTCAACAGACTGAGCTAACAAATAGAAACTGTAAACAAACAGGTGTGTTAGTTGCAGTGTAGTAAGCTCCTCCCTCCAGACAGGCAGTGTCCACCAGCAATCTGACCAGCACTGGATCTGCCTTTGTCATTGAAGGTCACCATAGAAACACACAGGTAAAACTCCCCAGGAATAAACTGCGTGTCCACAGCTCTAAACTCCTGCATGAAAAATGAAAGAAATCTGTGCTATCCCACAAGCAATCTGACCAGAACTGAAGAAACAGCTTGGATGAGCAGCAAAACATCTTCACTCTAAAACTTTTGTTCAGTTGACAGAATTGAATTTTTCTTTTCCTTAATTTACTTAAAGTATTTAGTATGAGAGAAATGTCTTACAAACCTTGGATATTTGTAGCTTGATATTTTTAAAGTTAACATCAAGTTTTTATGAATCTATTTTCTGCATTTGGCCCATTCTTCAATACCACTGGGCCAATCCGTCAAGGGCGGTGGACCCATCTCCAGATCTTGCGTGGTCAGGACTATCTCTGCTGAAACATTCTTCCTAGTGTGTGTGATTACATCTGTTCAGTTCTATACAAGGACATACATAGTAACACTTACCAACTGAGAGCCATATTTCAGGTGCATTTTCAAGTAGGTGATAAGGAGATCAAGTCCTTTCCTTTTGGGTGAATCTAAAAGCGGAAATGGGAGCAGAGTCATTGGACATGTGTGGGTGCATGTGCTTTTCCACATGGTAATGTAACCCATCTTGACATGACCATTAATCATGGCCTTGATTGCAGTGACTGCTCTGACTGGCCCATATCATTATCTGCTACCTGTTTGCATCTGAGATCTCATTACTCCAGTGAACAACTTGTAATTCCTCTCACGGGCTGTCGGCGCGGGGCCAGATGGGATGGGGAGCAGGAGGTTAAGGCCTGGGAAGTACCACTGACCCCCCTCCCCTGTCAGCTGTGGAGACAAGATGGCTACCCTGTCCCCATATGCCCTTTGTTTGTTTGTTTTAAATAACAAATATGCATTACATTAGGTGTGGCAGTTAAAGAGGGGGTTTTATGCAAACTTTTTTGATTTTTCTGCCATGTTACAATGTTGATCCCTCATCAAAAAGAGTTTCAAAAAACAAAACTTTAATATGTTGTTTTTGCCGAATATAGCATTTTCAAACCAACAAAAGGAAGCATGGTGATCTAAATATGTTATGTTGTAGCCATTAATACCCCATAAAAGTGTAAAACCCCCTTTTTAAATAATTGCAAGGTACAGCATGACACATATATTGTTATGATATTTTTTTAGAGTGTATTGCTGTGCTATATTTGGTCTTTTTGATGTACTCACAGTTTTTATTATTATTATTATTATTGATTAACCAATTTAATAATGAATTAATAAAAGCTGATCAGTTAAAAGCCCAGCTTATTGCAAATTAGCACACTATTATTATTATTATTGATTAACCAATTTAATAATGAATTAATAAAAGCTGATCAGTTAAAAGCCCAGCTTATTGCAAATTAGGCACACAAAAAAAAAAAAAAAAAAAAAAAAAAGAGGGGACGTAGTTACAAATGCTGAGGTTGAAATACCAATTCTGTGCAGTGTAGTTCTTTACCCCCTTACCTGAAGGTTGGCGGTTCTATTCATGCTCATAATCAGTGCATTCTATTGTTGTGTCCTTGGGTAAAGCACTAAAATGGCCTTGTCTCTGTCTATTTTTGGTGTATGATTATGGGTGTGAATGATTGGATGTGTTTTTTGCTCTATAGAATTTGATTTTCAAATTTGATTTCGATATCAAGGAAAAGGCTTGATCCTCAGGACCGATTTCAATACCTCAGTGATAATAAAACCACACTTTGTATCGACAAATATAATGTAATTTTCAACTCAAGGTAATAGTTTCTTTCATATTATCACAAGGTCTCAGTTCTGATATAGCTCAAGCTCATTCTACATTATACTTGTTCAAATGAGAATCTACATTTGATAGTAGTTTTTTTTTTTTTTTGTCAGTATCTGGATATATGATACTTTTGACTAACCTAATTCACAATAGAGGTAGAAAAGCCTAATTGTGTCCATTTGCTATTCAAATTTATGGATAAGAAGTTTCAAGTCATAAAAATTCAAAATGTACTGAATGCCTCCAAGCTCAAAAACAGGTAGAACCCCCCAGCAACTGCGTACAACGCCCTGAGCCGCTGGAGTCTACTCTCACCACGGGGGGACATGTTGTTCATTACAGCAGTGACATTTAGTACACAATAACATGAATATTGATCCGTGGGGACAAATGTAGATGTGGACGTGGAGTTGATGGTTTTTACCTTTCAGTCAATCAATACAAGCACTTGTTTATTAGGAAAGCTTGAATAATTGTGCAACTGTTGTTGGTTCACACGCATTTGAAAGGTAGTGTAGTCACACATCAATAGATGAACGGCATGCCCATTTATTTTTGGTGTTTTATCCAATTTTGATTATTTTAATATGTAGCTATAAGTTAAAACTATGAAGTATTGGATAGATGAAAAAAGTATTGCTCAAGTATCGCAACTGGTATTACTGAATTGTATTTCAATTTAGAATCAAAATGTTACTGATTACTATGTGGTGCAAATTGGCATTAAAGGCACTATACCTGATTTTTACTGTCTTAAAAACATGAAAAACAGAACTATGGGCACTCATGTTGTGCTTTGGCCTATCTCCTTGAAATGTCTCCAAAAGTCAATTTTCTAACTGTTCATCACTCTGAAACTCACAGATAGAGGTTCAGGTGGACCAGTGGCCATGCAATACATCAAGTTATTGTTATTGATTGTGTTTAAATGTGTGCACTCTATGGGTCCGCTTTATTTGAAGAAGCAGCCCTATACTCCACTCAGAGCCCTGAGTCAGCTGACCATATGGGTCCGCTTTATTTGAAGAAGCAGCCCTATACTCCACTCAGAGCCCTGAGTTCAGCTGACCAGCTCCTGTTGGCTGTGCCCAAAGCCAGGCTCAAGACCAGAGGTGACAGAGCCTTTTCTGTGGCAGCGCCCAGATTATGGAACAGTGCCCTCTGCCTGTCAGATCCTCTCAGTCTTTAACACAGTTTAAGACTAGACTGAAAACCCACCTCTTCTCCCTGGCATTTAATACTAGCTAGACAGGGTATCTTGGTGTTTTATTGTTCTTTTCCTATGTATCGTACTATCTGTATATTTGTTTATTATTGACTTTTATGTGAAGCACTTTGGTCAGCTGAAGTTGTTTTTAAATGTGATAAATAAATTTGAACTGAATTGAACTGAAGTTGCTGTAGACACTGAAAGTAAAATTACTGTCAAATATTTTACTTACATGCTTAACCTATTTGGCTTATTCCACCATTAGGCATGTCTAATGCTTACTCAACACATCTCAAAGTACCTCAAGCCACAAAAGTAAATTATT